>JAQFXN010001070.1:0-16814 GCA_034693365.1 Liacarus xylariae
TTATTGAAATAAATTTTTATGAATAATTGCTATAAAAATTATAACAGACTTTTATATAGTTTAAATAAAAAAATAATGCAGACATTCTTTAAATTTATTAACACAAATAAGAAAGTTTGTGAATCAAATGAATAATTTAGTGTTTTTGTGGTTAACAGATGTGATTTTTGGTCTGAATTTTATGCTTTAAATTCTGTTACTTTGGGAATACATTTAAGGTTTGAATTCAAAAATTAGATTTAAATAGCGGTCCAACAAATGGTATAACACGGATGGATATGGTATTAGATGCTATGCTCTATCTATCTCTGTATGCCATACATTAGCATTAAAGTGAAACGAATTTCTTGTGTTCACAAATTTTTTCTATCAATACTACAGAACTAATTCTCATGAGTCGAGTGCAGAGGAGAGAAAAATTTGTAATACAATTGTCGTATTTTCTCTTGTATTCTCTTATAGTCCTCTACATGTGCTTTTCTGATTGACTATTTTGTTGGCATTCATATCATATACCAAACCATATATGCCATTCATATAACAGAACCGCACACATAAAGGCATCGGGTCCTCAAAGAACAGACACAACAGCACAGGATATTATTTGCTATAAATACAGAAAAATAATATTTCATTTTCTGTGTGTATGTGTGTGTTTCAGTCAGATTCAGAACATACCTATTCCCTTGAGTCCACTTTTTTATACTATAACTGTAACAAATTTTTTTGTGGCCATCGGTTTGTATTCTCTGTTTCTCTTGTCTGATGTTTTAGCTCTTGCTGTTCTACTTCTCGTTATCAAACAATTTGTATTCGACAGTGGATTAGATTATATTTTATTCATAAAAATTGTTTTTATATATATTTTTTCTTCTGTTTATTGTTGTGTAATAGCCATAGAATTTATGCATTTTTATTGCAATAGAGAATAGTTTTATTGGCATTTCTTTTGGAATAAATAATATATAAGAAAAAACTGTTTTTTTGGAGCATTTTTTGTTTTGTTTTGTTTTAAATTTTATTGACAATAAAGCAATTTCTTATTTTTCTTGTTTGGTCTCAATGAAGAAAATAAATAAAATGTATTTTTTTATTTAATGTAATTTTTATTAATTCATTTTAAGACAACTATAGGGATGCCCAATGAACTCAAAGTCAGGGGGTATAGGGTGGTATTTGTGAGAATTTCTTTAAAAAGTCAGGAGGGGGTATAGCAAAAATTCGAAAATATGAAAAATGCACAGGGGGGAGTAACGTAAAAACCAAAATTTTTTGCCTGTAGCGCAACAAGTCGGTATTTTGGTCATTTTTCGGAGACAGGGGAAGGGGTATTTTGGCTATACCCACCCCCATTGGGCATCCCTAGATAACTACAGTTTTATTGATTAATTTTAATGTATATTTCTCTTAATGGACTTATTTATGGAGTGAAAAATAGTTTTGCAATTAATCCATTGAATTATAAGTTATTTTGCAATTATATTGTGTATTAGAATTCAAGTTTCTCTTTGTCTATCCCTTCAGATATTTATAATTCCTGAGAGAAATTATGTTTTATTATTAAAAATCTATTTGAAGAAATTCATTATATCATCAATGCTTTGACCGAATTTTTTACTCTAATTAGTTCTCTCGCATTGATATGTGCTTTAAATTTATTTTCATTCATTTATAATAACTGTAATGAGTTTGAAAACCTTTATTTTATGCTCACATCTGAATGATTCGGAATAGCATATAACATCAACTTTTTATAAAAAGCACCCAACAGTCTGTTCCGACTCTGGATTATTGTTTTAGTAAACATGGCTTACAAGATATACACTGTTTGACTGTTTCTCTTCCAAAAGTTGATTGAATTTTCACGAATCCATTGCCTATTAATTGGGTCACAATGTTGTGTATAATGAAGGTGTGGTTCAATGAATTGGTAATTAATGCCTAATGAATGAACACAAGGATCAAATTGAAAAAATTTTGTTTCGTTACAATTAATTAGTTCACTATTATTATATAATTTCTTATTATTTATCAAATGAAATATTATGTCTTTAAGATTGAAGTGTAAATTGAATGCTAAAGTGAAACCTTTTTTATTTTAAGATAAAAATATTTATTATATATTTGATTTATTATTTATGTCTAATTCATCATAATTTTCATTTCAATCAAAAAGAAAGAGAAGAAAATTCTTAAATTCAAATGATTGAATCGAATGAATATAATAATCATTTGGATTAATATTCTGTATATTTTGTCATAAATTAGAGAATACATAATATTTTATGCATCAAAAAACAGTCATTGAATTCGATACAGACTTTCTATAGACTATTCATATACAGTAAAAGAAAATTTTAATACAATAATATTGTATGTAATGAGAAATATATAAAAAATTGATATTTTCCTTGATATGTCATTCAATGCGAATTAAAGCATAAGAATATTATAAATTATAATATAATCATTACTTTCAGTGCTTGTATTTCTACGGAAACCTTATATGATATTTACAACCTATTCTTTTTTTAAGTTAGTTATTATACAACTTATTTATGAAAAGCTAAAGAATAAAATTGATTTTTGGTTTTGTTTATCTCTCCAAATAAGGACAGATTAAAGAAGTTTATAATAAATTTAATGAATTTCTGCATTCATTATATGAAATACGATGAAAATCCTTCTGTAATCGAAGCAATAAATTTCACTAAAATTAATGAAAAATATTTATTTATATCCATTTTTAATGATATTTTTTAAGATTTAATTTTCATTTTTAATAGAATAAATTCTGCATTTTATTTAATAACTTATTTAATTAAAAACTTGTATTTGAATTAAGAACTATTTATTTTCGTTTTTAATATGTGTTACAATTTTAAATTAGAAAATATTAATAGGAATTATTGATTTCTATTAATAAAATATCAATATATCAAATAATTCTATTAATTATCAAACAAAAATTTATTCAGTATAGTTTCACATAATTTTGTTAAAAGCCTAATTATTTATTTGATTACATAAATTAGAATGATGTGGGAAAGTTTATAATAGCAGTTTTAGTAGCAGTTTTATCAATAAGTTCATCAAATGACTGGAAACAGTTTAATCAAGCATGCACAATTTAGATTTAAATAGTAAACCGAATAATGTTTACAGTTTTATTGATGGTTGATGTTTGACAATAAGATAAAATAAATTTAACAAACAATTGACAGAAATTATGCAAAAAGCAGCTCCAGCATTGACCTGCAGCTGCAGTAGAATATAAAAGGGACTAAAAGTTTGTAAATATAGCTTTGAATTAAAAAATTTCCTTTTATTATCAAATTCACCAATTCTTGGCGATCATTAATTTCATGAATATTATTAATATTGCCTATATTAAATGACTTATTCATATTTTTATTTAATTAATTGCTAATAAATTATTTCAAAAATTTACTTAAATTTGATTTGAATTTATTTGTTTTGTTTAATAAAAGTACTGTTATATTGAAAGCATGAGATTAGATGCAATGTCTGCCCTTTAAATGTAAGCGCTTGTGTATTGCCGGATCCGCTTTTTGCATAACTTCTATCAATTTAACATTTACATAGAGATTTGGGCATTTAGTTTCATTTAATTGACAATTATTAAAAAAAAATGATAAATACAAGTTGTCATACACTCCACAACTAAGTTAATTAAAATAACCTTACTGTTTAATTATATTACTATTTATTATACTTATTATTATAAAATGCAATTGGACATATTTGGCAAATATAAACCTTGTACAGAATTAATTCAAGGAACATTAATTAATATTTTTAACAATACATCTAAATTTTTTGTTTTTATTCTTTTATCATAAAATATGTTTGAGTATAAAATAAATTACTATAAATTTATTTTACATCTAAAATTTATTAATTGCTACAATTTTAGATTAATTATATTTTTATAATTAAAAACTGTATAGTTATTTTGTTTAAATATTATGCTGTAGAATTAATCTAAATTTGTAATATCAGTATTTACTTAAATATTATATGAATTTAGTTGGAGTTTCAAATAAAGAATAATAACTAAAAATAAAATTATTTTTCTTTAACTATTGATATATTTTGCATTTATGCGAAATTTTTATAGTAAAATAAAGTATTTATTATAATTTTATAATTAGTGAATGTTAGATAAAAATATGAATAAATTTTGTAATTTTATTTATATTTAGAATTAAAATTTCATATTTATTAAAAATGTTTTCTTCTTTTGGGAAATTCCAAAGCAATTTGTATACACTTTATACAACATATTGCATGAGATATTCCCTTTTATTCTGTATATCTATATTTATTGTTTAAATATCTAATGGATTGGAATTTTCATAAGAAATTTTTTCAACTCAATTGAAATCATAAATCAATAAAAAATATTTTTTCATTGTGTGAGATATTATCGAATGATTGCTTGTAGTTCTCAAAAATTCATTTACAGAATACTAAATATATTGAAAATTATTATTAATGGCAACAATTTTTCAAAACAAGATCTAAACCTAAATTCAAAATAACTCCACTTTCCATAACATACCAAATTTAGTTTAAATACTGGTAATTAAATGCTGTTTCTATAATTCAGTACCTTGTTTATCATCCTATAATGCACATCTTACGTATAATGTGCACTCCATTATTTCTAAAAATTATAATTTTTTCTCAGATAATACGCACCCGATGTATAATTCGCACTAAAATTAAAAAATAAATACAGCAATCATTGAATGCAATTATAGTAGTTTTCTTAAAGAATTATTGTGAGAGCACAGCTTAAGGAATATATGGCTAATGAAATGATGATTGAATGGCTAGGTCAAGTTTAATTTAGCAATATATCTTGGGGATTTTGGTGACTTTGAGTATTATTTGAATCTTTATATCAGAATAAAAATATTTCAAAATTTAAAAATTGCGCGCCTGGGGTATAGTGGGCAGCCAGTAATTTTTTTGTGTGCAAAAAATTGCTTTTATTTTCAGATAATGCACGCATTACAGAGAAATATACAGAGTATATGAGAATCTCTTTGAAAATTTTATTTGAGTGTTTCAAGAATTCAAAATTAAAATGCTCAAAATAGTTTAAACCATAAATCCAAAAATGAAAATTTATTTCAAAAGAATAGTTTTGATTTTAATTTTCATAATAGTAAATAATATTGTGTTATTATTAATTAATATTGTGATTTATTTTCATTAGACTCGTATATGATTTTTAAGCTTTATCAAAATATCTGTGACTATTGATTCCAATTGAAGCTACCGATTCCAATCACAGTATTGAGAAGACCGTCTATAATTGATAACAATCTAACATTGAGTAATATATATCAAAGAATAACTAAAAAACCTGCATGGATGTAAAAGTACAAATGGAATATAAATCAAGTTATAAAAATACTGCATCTGCTAGTATTAGTCTAAGCATACAAAGTTAGCGCTAACCTTATTATGATTTTCTAATACTGTACAGTCTGTAAAAGTAAACCGTTCTTGAACATTACTATAAAGATTTTGCTAATCTGCTTATCAATTCGCGAATTGTTTATCAATTTTTGAATCAATTAATCTGTTGATAACGGATAAAAAAACTTTCACATTTTCTAACTAAATTTAAACTTATTTACATTCAAAAACAACAAATGAATATGATTTATAAAAATATAATTGATTTTGAAATGTTATTTTTATATATTGATTGTTTAATTGCAAACCAATTGAGATAATATAGTAATTTAATTAGTATATTGAGGTGATTACAGAATATTATATCAATTGGTTTGCAATTAAGCAATAAATATATGAAAAAATAACATTTCAAAATCAATTATCTTTTTAAAAAAACATCCATTTGTTGTTTTGATTGTAAATAAATTTAAACTTAATTATAAAATGTAAGTTTTTTTATAAGTTATCAATAAATTAATTGATTCAAAAATTGATAAACATTTTAAGAATTGATAAGCAGATTAGCAAAATCTTTATGGTAATGTTCAAGAACGGTTTACTCTTATAGACTGTACCTGTATGTCCACATTATAAACTCCATAACTAAATAATAGTAGGTACTCCATTACAATAGATTTTGTCCCAAAGTCCGAATATTTCTTAAATAGCTCGGAAATAATAACTACTATATGATGAAGAATTTAATTCTTAACTATAATATTTAAGTCTAAATTAATTATTAAACTAATTTAAATAAATTTTATTTATAATTTCAATAATTTAGAATTACCTGAAATATAATATATAAAAAACCTAAAATATAATATTGGATTGGATTGGCCCTAAAATATAGAATTAAATATATTGCAGAATTAAATTAATGTTCCGTTCCATGGTCGGAGATAATAACCACCTCCAAGCATTTCTAATAAATATTTGTTTAAAAATACTATTAAATTAAACTTCTTATAAACTTATTATAAATATTATTTTTAAAGTTTATAGGAGATGTTTTCGACTTTTTGGGACTTTTTTCTCATAAATATTCGAATTTTTGGGAATCGATTTAATGGGAAAAATACTTTCGACTTTTTGGGATTCGATTTTTTGGGAATTCGATCTTTTGGGATGTAACCGGTAGGGAAATGTTTATTTTTTCACTAATTCAAGGGTCAAGGGTAGGGAAGGATTTAAGAATTTTCGCTAAGGGTAGGGAAGGGTTTATTTTGTTCAATATTCGGCAATTTTGAAAATTTGCACCTCTACTCCTCTACTATAAGTCATAGTGAAAACGCAGTATAGAGAAGGAGTGCTGAGGAGTACTAACGGACTCTTTCTTACACTTCTTTTCGGTGAACTGATGCAAAAGACAGGACTTGCCGATTATGATGTACTCCAAGATGTAGGAGTAGGTGTAGGGACCCGAGGCGGAGGCCATGACTGGTTGCGAGAAAAGAGAAAAGGTTTGAGTTATTGAGACAAATGTCGGACAAAACTCTCAAACAGTACTCAAAACAACTCAAATCAATGCAAGTGTCCATCAATGATCACGTGTTGTGAGAAAAGGGGACAAAGAGTGAACAGATTCGCAGAAATACTTTATTAAATTATATTAGATTAGCATTAGTTGTAATATTATAACTACTCTTAACTACAATTTGATTGTCTTTTCTTTCTATTAATCTTTGGCTCAAAAGAGGATTAAATAATTCGTAAAACAATTACTGAATTTATGGCACAATTAATGACTATTTTTGTGTGAATTTATTGCAAAACCACTGAAACGAAGATATGATATGAAAGATGACGTCATTTGAACAGAGTTTCCATTTTTCGGTATTTCTTCCGACGAATGGAAACCAAGTCTTTGTAGAGGACGGGATCGAAGCGCACCCGCGACTGGATTAGTGGCAAATAGCCGAACAGCCGCTGCAGGCGTTCGAAACAAAGACGTCGTTCCGACCACGCGATCCACGAATCGCTCCGAGAAGTGAGGGTTCGCTTCCGTTGACTCACTTTTATCGGACCTAAAGAGTGACGAGAGTTTAGAACAACTGTTTGTTTAGAACTGCTTTTGGGAACAAACCCTCGCGCGTGATGTGCGCCACGAGAAAGGCTGAGAGAGAGAGAGAGAGAGAGGGGATTAGTATTAGGATTAGCAGTGGATTAAGCGGATTACCGAAAGCCAGATCAGTGCACTCGTCGTCGTAGTCGTGGATCCAATGGGCGAAGGAATTGTTGGTTTTGAGGAAATAATCGGTGAATAAGTTGTGGAAAAGTCTGTGGAAATGATAATCAGTGATAATCAGAAAAGGAATACCCGCCCCTCCCCTGGTCAGCGCCCGATATTACTTGTGATAGAGAAGAGAATCGGAGAGAAGTATTGAGTACCTGAAGAGAGAACAGAAATTATGTCAAATAATAACTCGAATAATAGAAATGGTTCTAAAAAACTCTTCACTCACTCGTTGGTCCATTTGGAGGAGTAGTCGAACACGTGTTTCTCCTCAGAGAAGTAGTGGTCGCGAGAGTTGAAGCCAATCAACCGATTCGGGAATGACTGCCACACAGAGAAGGCGAACTCAATCTGCGGATTAGGATTAGGATTAGAGGAGATATCTGTGCAGATAAGAGAGAAGTACCTCATCTGTAGTGAGGAGGGAATGGGGCGAGAGTTGGAACAGGGCAGAGCTCTCCAGCCCCCCAATCAGACTCGCGTCGAACCTGAGGCCCGAATTGGACATATTGTTGTGACTCTGGGTTTGGATTATGCGAACGGAACGGCCTCTGATCAGGAAGTGAGGGATTGGGACCGGAAGTGACCACAAGACCACTATTTGGCGCAAATGTCTTGAGTTGTGAAGAGTTTTTTGAACCAATTTCTGCAGATTTTGGTTCAAATCCACGGCTTTTGTCACGTGAATCAGTGCAGTGAAGCCAAAGCCAGAGGAGGAGGCGGGGGCGAAGGTGTCCTCTAGTAGGAGGTCGGCGGAGGGCCTGAGTCCGAGCTGTGATTGGCTGACGACTGCACTCATTTGGGGAGCCTTTGGGACGAGAGATAAGAAATAAAAAGTTAAAAACGGTTGCTATGGTTGCCATTGATTCACCACTAGATTCCAGAGGAAGTGCTGTCGCGCCAGATGTGAATTGAGTCTCTGCTCGAGGATCAGGAGAGACGTCATCACTATCCGCTCCACTGAAAGAAGTGTTAAATAAAGCTGTAATTGACTGACAGAAAGTTGTTTTAATTGATAGTTCATTACCCGAAGAGAAGTATTGCTCGTAAAGGGCGAGACATCTAAGAGTAATCACATTCAGATTAAATACTATTGAGTTGAGGGGTCAGGGGTCAAGAGGTGAGGCCAGAGGCCAGGTACTCACTTGTGACGCATTGTGAGCACCTTCTGGTCCGAAATGGAGCGCAACTGTTCCGGAATCTGATTGGAGAGAGAGGTTTAATGACGTCATTCATGAGAGGAAAGTAATTATAATTAAAGTATTGCATAGTTTTCGAGAGAAAAGAGTTGAAAACTTTTAATCCAAACGTCATTCAGAACTAAGAGAAACATCTGAAGACACTCTACTAAAGCAGTAAAAAGTTTTGTCCCATCTCTTCGCGTCGCCATAGAAATGAATCAATTGTTTTCACAATACCTGCAACAGTAGGCGCTCGTCCGCACGCACTGCACACGCGTTCCAGTCTATGATCTCTTTGAAGGGCAGAACCCAGGAGTTGGAGAGAACGACGGGAATGCAACCCATGGCCAGGGCCTCCAGGAGTTAAAGCAAAACAATAATTAAAAAAACTATTGATTATTTCGTCTCAATTATTACCTCAAGGAAGCGGTAGGAACCGAGACGCCGGCCCCGGGGCACCAGACAGAACGTGGAGTTGGCCATCAGTGACGCGTAATCGTGTCTAAAGAGGAGAGAAGAGTAGTAGAAGAAGAAGAAAATCGGTGGTCAGAGACTGACTGGTCGTAGAAGTGATTATCGGATTCGCACTTCTCGTCCTTCATGTCCTTCCACTTCTTCCCGTGGCGGCAAGTGGTCAGAATGAGGACATCCTGTCCGTTGTTCAGGTAGTGGAGACTGTTCCTGGTCTCGGAGCCGATGCCGTAGATGTAGCGCTTGCCCTTGAAGACCAGGAGGTACTTGTTCTTCGAGTTCTTCTTCTGTTTCCGCACTAAAAGACTCCTCTCTTCCGACACTTTGGCCTCAATTGTGGGGAACTATGGAAACCGAGAGACAAACAAAGAGTAATACCATTGCAGTGTTAGAGCGCGAGAGAAATGGTATTTAAATATCTCTTTCATTGTTTACATAATTCTGTTGCGACTCATGACTCGTGAATTGCGGTCCGAATAGCGGGTGATTGCGGGCGAACAGAGGCAGCGATACGTCAAAGTCGGGTCTGTAGAGCGAGGATGACTGCGACGCCTTCACCAGAATAGCTGCAACGAGTCATTGGAGGAACGGTTAGAACTGAAGAACAACAACAACATTATGTCTACCCCTCTTGAGAATGGCGTCGATGGGCGACAGCGCGTGGTATCCGAAGTCCAGCTCCCGATAGTGCGGCCAACTGCCCGAATACAAGTTGAACACCAGGTGATTGGTGCCGCCGAAGAGCGGATCCACGGCTGGCGAAGGACTGCCTTTCTATTGGATGAACGAAAGATCCAATACTTCTTTAGTCACTCCTCTCTTCTCTGATTGGTTTACCTGAAAGTCACGTGAGAGCGGGTCTCTGTCGAGCGGATCCCAAACGGTGGACACAAACAGACACGCTATGAGAGGGAGAGAGTGAGAGACAGATGTGCTAATCATGTGATCAGTAATTGTTTACCTTTTTTCGGGTTTTCCTCGAAATAAACACTTTTTCGGATTATTTCCAGAATTTTGGCGAAATTTTCGCTAATCTTAACGCCATTTGAGTCCGAATTCGGGTACAAATGGATCCGAAGCCCACTTCGGGCCACTCCTGAGCAGCGCTTCAAATCAAAACAGGTGTTCATTCGGCAATTGTTTGTTTCCGTCTCCTCTCCCCTCCACTGCTGGACCGGAAGTGCGGCAAAGGTTTGGTCGAAATCGTAGAAATCATTTCCGGTTTTTGTTTTGTTTTTGAAATTTTGGGCAAAAGTTTCGTCTTTTTGTGGTTTTTTGAAACAGTCTTTGAGTCCGAAATGAATTAACGCGAGGAACGCCACAAAAAGAAGTAAATATCTCTTTCGGGCTTTCATTCCCGAAGAAGAGCTGAAGAAGTCATTGAGGTTTGTGTCAAAACATTTGTTTGATTTCAAATCGCTTTTCAATTATTAGAAAAACAAATATTCATTTCAAACAAATGCCGACATCTGTTGAGACAAAATACGACTAATAATGGTTTGGAGAGAAGACCCGATTGGAGGGACAGGTGTTGTGACCGGAATTGTTTGCAATTAAAGCACAATTGAAATTCAGCTAAAATGACCAAAATTTTTTAGGGTATTAATCAAGCTTAATGTAATTTATTTGTTATCAGGATTAAATTGATTTCAATTATTCAAAAAGTTTATTACTATTTGTATTTCAATTTCAGTTAGATTTGTCTGAAAACTGAACTCCAATTCACATTTTAATCAAATCCTATCCACACTTTACTACTAAAAAAATTCAACTCATTTGTTAAAATCACACTATTTGTGTAAAAACTTTAGTTTATAACTGATTGGCTATCTATTGAACATTAAAAAAGTCTATTAAAATAGGCCATTGGCCTGAAAATGGGAACCGAATATATACACTGTAGTGGTTTGTAAACAAATACAAAACCGATCAGTCTACGTTTTCACGTGACATGCGGCTACTATAAGAGTGCTTATAGTTGAGTTATTTTATACTATGCATAAAGACACAGTCAGGTAGGTGTAGGGAACTGTCTGGCATTGTAACATATGCTCTATACTATAGATAAACAATTTATTCGATCCGGTGTCGTCACTTCGGCCGTATTGTAGCACAAAATTAAACAATTATTATATCATGTAATTTAATAATTTTGAAATATATTAAAGAATGGGATTTGAATATTTTGTAATTTTTTCTAAATGGTATAAAAATTTGTATTTAAAACTTATATTTTTTCCCTTTTTTACCGGAATCTAAATGAACTTTATTTTATGTTAGCCCAAGTTTTTTATCTTTATTTAATAAAAAAGTAAGAATATACAGTATTTATAATAAATAGGAGCTAATGATATATTACTGTTTATCCCTTATTCTTACTAACTCTTTACATATGTTTATAAATTCTATTTTGCGGCCGATGTGACGACAACGGGCCGAATAAATTGTTTATCTATATTATAGAGCATATTTTCTACTGCCAGACAGTTTCCTACACCTACCTGACTGTGTCTTTATGCATAGTATAAAATAATTCGACTATAGCGGGAGTACCTTAAGAAAAGTAACTTATCTCCACCTCTTTGAGTCTCAAAACTCGTTAACCTTTAACTGTCGATCTATACGTCATAAGTAAAACGAGTTTTGAGACTCAAAGAGGTGGAGATAAGAGTCTCTTCTTAAGTTACTCCTGCTATAAGCATTATTATAGTAGCCGTAACTATAGTAGCCGCCAGTCACGTGAAAACGTAGACTGGTCGGTTTATATTTGTTTATAAACCACTACAGTATACTCCCTGTGATTTTTAGGCTCTTATCAGTTCCTTATATCCCCCTGACTTTGAGTTCATTTGTCACCCCTAGTTTCAAGTGATAATTTAAGAAGTATAACAGTAGTATTGGATATTGTTTTAAAGTTTGGGTTTGAGTGTTTGGGAATATTATAAAAATTATTTGAAATTTTCACTGAATTTAATTGAATTTGATAATTTTTCAGTTTTCATAATGGTTATTTAAGTTTTATTTGAACAATTTTATAAAATTTGGTAGAATATTCTGAATTTTTAGAGGAATGGAATTCCTTGCTATATTCCCTGCGCATTTCCGATTCACATGTACTATTAAAAAGATAGCTTTCTCATCAGACTTATTCAAAACTATAGTATAGAAATAAAATAAAACAGATAATATAATAATTACAATTACTGCAACATTGAATGGTTTTCTATCACATGGGATAACATACGAAAATTGTGATCAAATTTCAATTATATGCAAAGTTTTAATTATTAGTAATTTATTACTCACAACTTAATTATTAACTGCAATAATTAATATAGTTAGTAGCATAGACTTCAACAAGCATAATTGGCAACTGTGACAATTTAAATAATTATCAATTGCAAGTGATGCTGGTAAAGCCCCAGGGTGTGGTAAAGCCCCAGGGTGTGGTAAAAGAAAAGGTAATTTTGCAATAATTTAAACTAATGATTAAAACTCTTTATGTATTTATTATAGGGGTGGCCAAATACCCCAAAGTCAGTGGGTGTAGAGTACTGATAAGAGCTTCAAAGTCACAGGGGAGTATAAGGTGGGGGATTTTGCACTCGTCAAATTCTTGCAGAATTTAATTTTGTGACAATGACAATTAATCAAATGACAATTTAACAAAACTTGGATTAATTCTGCACGAATTTAACTAAATTCAACAAGAATTTGAAAAGATTCTGGTATTTTAATAAGAATTTAGACAGAATTTCAAAGAATATTCCAAAAACGACACTTCGGTGCCAAATATGCTAAAATATTTTACCGAAATGATAAGAGTGTTTGCTTTTTCTTCATTAAAGGAGTAATTTTAGTGATTTTTCGGAGACCGGGTGTATATTGGCTATACACCCTTATTGCCCATCCCTAATTTATTGTCTAGTTTTGTATATAATTCTGATATAATCCTTATATTAATCAAAATTAAATGACTAGATATACAATAGTCTGCTTTTTGGGAAAGGACATATTAAATGCTTTAGACACCTGGGGAGAAAGCAAAATATCATTGAATCTATGTTTTGTTACTAACCCACCAGGTGACCAATTTACACCCTAACAAACCACTTACTATGTTCTTTCCCAAAAAACACAGTGTATAAAATTATTTGTAACTTTAGAAACATAACTCTAATAAAAATAGGGATGGGGAAAAGATATAAATTTAATTATAATAATTTTTAATGTCAAATAATAATATTCATTAAACAAAAATAATAATTTAATAAACTTTCTTCTTAAAAAATCTTCCGATTTGTCTAAAAATACAGTGATTGCAGCAAATATATTGAATTTCTTCTGTCCTACTTTTACATTCATAGAATAATTCGCATCTAAACCGTTAACTACATTTTTTCTATAGAAATATTTTTAAATTTCAAAGTCATAGTATTTGAGTAACATTTAATGTAAAAATTTGATCTAAAATAACGCTAATATCACCTATTTACAAATACGTCAGGTGAAATCATGTTGATTTTATAAGATTTAGTTTAATTGATCTAAAAGTCTCTTGTCAAATTTCCACCTAGTGGAGGTAAAGTGCCCTAAAAGGACGGGTATCCTACTTTTGAGCCACTAATATGGACTCTATTTTAACTAATTTCCATAAATGGGTTTGACTTCCGAATTAACCATTGCTTATCACTGTTTTGTTGTAACGGTTGCTGTACTCTATTTATTATATTAATGAAAAGAAAACCAAATACAAGTTTATTTATATTTATTTTCATATATAACAGAATTATTTGCACTTAATTTTATTATTTTTTCCTACAGTTATAGTGAACAGAGTAGCAGTTAGTGTTGTTAAATTACCGTAATTTTAAAAATCAATCATAAATTACGCGCAGAGAAGAAAGAATAAAATAAATTTGTCTTCGGCTCAAAAGATCAGGGGAGAGGGTGTATTTTGCAAAATTTCAAGACAAGAGGGGCTTTTTATTTACCATTCTCAGCTATCTATGCTTTCAATACTAGTGCTTTACTTGTCCATATAAAATTAAATTATTTTGTTTAATTAAGACTATTTTTTCATAGAAAATACAAAATTTCTGTGAAATTCATACATAATTGAAGTTAAAATGTAATTTATAACAAAGAATTCATAAATTACCATAATTTACACACAACTAACAACATTAATAGCAGCACAATAGCGTAGTATTACAGGATCTAAACTATAAGCCAAATAAATAGAACCATTAATATTAAAAATCATCTATTTTAAAATCACTCTAAAATAATTTAACATGTTAATTTAAGCTCAAATCATTTCACAACAAATTTATTTTTCTTTTAAAATATATTTTTAGAACATTAAACTATACTTCTTCTAATACAGAACTGTTGGAACTAATTAAATAGCAGTCAGCTTTAAAGCTATAATTTACTGCAATGCACTTGCTTTTAGTGTATATTATTTTGATTTATTAAAGTATAACTTTTATTAAAATAATTTTTATTTCATTTCAAACTTGAAAATTTTTTATTTGAAAATAGGTAAATTAAATGATATTTAATGTTAGTCAGTAATTACTGATTAATGTTTGATTTAATATTGTCACTATCACCTTTGAAGAGGCATACTTGTAATAAAGTATATACCTTAAAGTTGGCCGCTATTTAATTAGTTCCAACAGTAAAAAGATATAGGATTACAGTAATTGGAAAGGAACCTTCTTTCACATGAAGATTTGTCGGATTTCATCAACTTAAATTTCTTGCTAGTTAGGTGATCTTATATAACATGAATTGATGAGTTAATTTTTTTTGACCATATTTATACAGCCTAGGTAGATTGGTTTGTGCTACCGATTGGCAAACTGCCAAACTGTGCATTTAGATGTTTCCAGTGATGCGCTTTTTTGAAGATTTCATTATGAATGCTATTACAGTGCTTTAAAAAATAACACCTTAAGAGATTGATGTAGAAGATAAGACTTTAAATGTTTTTATTTACCCTTTGGTATAGTCTAACCACAAAATTTAATGCAAGTAAAATACTTACCAATGTCTGATCTTCTACATCAAGATCTTGTGATACTTTATTAAAGCACTGTACTGTATATTAATTAACCTACAGTGTGAGTCTTAATTCCTAACAAGTTAAGTCATATGGGTTGGTCAATGAAGTAATTGTGGGGAAGAAACAAAGGCGATGTCAAAGTTAGAAAGTGATAGACACAGAATCAAATAATGATTATCACATAATGATATATGATTCAAACAATAACTGTTTATATAAAAATTATCCTTCTAACTATAACACCATTGCACTATGCTATATTTTATTCTTAAATTTCAAGAGCCCATGATATGAAGAGTAGTTTTATTAGCTCTATCAGTCTACTTTATCTTGATAAAGAGAAACATTAGGCTCTTTTGGGGCAACAAAGTGATTTATGGAAAAACATGAATTACGTAGAAGGGCGTGATAGTTTACTCAGATTTGTCCACAATTATCTCAACACTTCAATAATAAATAAGATATTGTATTTGTAATTATTCTTATTCATAAATATATCATAACATTTACAAATTGTAAGAAAATAGCATTTTTAAGCGACCATAATTTTTTAAATATGGTAGTTGGAGAAATAATTTTTCCATAATTCATTATTAAATAGTAAGTTTAGTTTATGTTTATAATGCGTTAAAATATCTTGACAATTTGTAAACTACTGACATTCTCTTTAATTGACTCCTAAAGCATTATTCTAAAACACTGTATGAATGGGGTATTAAAGTATTGTATTGTTTATTTAATAAGATATTAGAATTTAATGAAATCCCATCTGACCTAAAATTATCAATAGTTAGTCCGATATTAAAGCAAAATAAAAATAAAAGTCAATTCACTTCTTATCGATGTGTTTCAGTTCAAACAAACATTTATCGATTTTTTGAGACAATTCTGTTGAATAAAATGCAAAATTTTATAGAAACTAATCGAATAATACCTAATTCACAATATGGTTACAGAATTGGGAAAAGTTCATGTGATTTACACATTGATATACAAAATGAGATATTTATGGGTATTAATGATAAAAATCTTTTAGAAATTCATTTGATTTTTCTCGATCTTTCAGACGCTTTTGATTCGGTTTCGTACAAAAACTTTTAGAAAAAATAAATTCATATAATATTTACGGGAATTTTCATAAATTGATTTCAAACACATTTGTTGGTAGAAAACAAATTGTAAAATATAATGAAGTGTTTTCTGAGCCTATAGAAGTCATTTCGGGAACATTACAGGGAGGGGTTTTGAGTCCCACCCTATTTAACATCTATATGTCAGACATTATTAATTATCTTAATTTTAGTCAAATATTTAGTTTTGCAGACGATATGGTAATTATGAAAAAAATTTATTCTCA
>JAQFXN010001071.1:0-16813 GCA_034693365.1 Liacarus xylariae
TGTAATTAAAACTTTGATTAACAATATTAATTTTTATTAAAAAAACATTATTACTGAATAATATATGGAATTTTATGGAAAGGTGGCTCACGCGGCCACTTTTGAATTTCCAAGACTTTATATTAAAAGTCATTCGTTTTTCCAGTTTTATTGGTTTCAAATTATTTATTACGAGATCATATTAATAGTACCTTGCGGAGAGCCTTAGGGGTATCCGACCAAAACGCCAGGGGGAATATTCCAGACTGGACCCCTTCCGCACATCCATCCTGAATAATAATTTCTTGAGAGTTTTACTATTCATTAATGACATACTGTACTATTCATTATGTTTGGAAAAGATTAAAAATACAAAATAAATGAAATGAATTACTTTTTACTTTAAAATAATTGAGTACAACTGTGACAATGAGGTATTGGTAACTATAAACTACTTTTTCTTAAAAGTTACCTTCTACATTTTACTGAGTGGCTTAATGTTATTATAGTTGATTAATCTGTGACCAAGAGCCAAAAATCAGTTTGAAATGCAAGCTTGCTCATTCATAAAACTCTTTATGACGAAATTTTTATTTCAAATTATTATATTTCATATTGAAATTGAGCTCGGTCACAGTTTAATTAAATATAATTCCATTCAGTGACTCACTAAAATGTAATTTTAGAAAAATAAACCAAGTAAATAATATAATATTCATAATGCGTTCACTAAAATGTAGTCTATTAGCTGATAATTTTTAAGAAAAATATAGTTTATATATTTAAAAACTTCAGGGGAAATAGGATGGGGTATTTTGCAATCGTCAAATTCTTGCAGAATTTAATTAAAAATGATGTAATTTTACAGAATTTCGACTAATTCTGTAATAATCTAACAAAATTTTACTAAATATAACAAGAATTTGACAAACTTCTGTTATTTTTCTAAGAATTTGGACAGAATTTCCCAGAATATTCCAAAAAATGGCGAGTCAGCGTAGTTTCTTCAAAATATCTTGGAGAGGTACCCAAATTGCTCGTTTTTCTTCATCACAGGAGGGATTTTGGTTATTTTACGGAGATAGGGAGGAATTTTAGTTATACCCGCCATTGCTCATCCCTAGTGTTAGTGTTTTTCATTTTAGAATTTCACGTCTGAACAATATATGGACAAAGCAGTAAAGTCTGTCCAAAATGTGCAAAAAATTATTGGTTTATGTCTGGTCAAGAAAAACGAAAATGCCCAATTAGATATATTTATTCAATGAATTAAAAGTCAAATACAACTATTGATTTATTTTTTGCTTCATATAGTTATTACCAGTGAGCGGAAAAAGATTGATAAAAACCTTGTATTCTTAGAGCGTTCTGTTGTAATAATGAAATTCTGTCTTGTCTTGCCCTGTTGAAATTTTTTCCTATCCTGTCTTGTCAAATCACATAAACAAAAGTTATTTCTTGAAATTTATTAAAAATTCACATTACATATACAGTAATGTTATATTAATGCAAATCAAAGTTTAGTTTAATAAATGGGGAACTTATCCACCAAAACGGAATAAAATGTATAGACATAACTGCAATCTATATCTTAATATCAAAAATATTTCTTATTCGCATTGATTAGTGATATGTTTTTAAACAATGCGCTTTGATTAAGGGATATATTAATTAATACATACATAGGTTGCAGTATATGTCTATACATTTGTTTCCGTTTTGGTGTATAAGTTCCCAAAATAGTTAATGATTAACATTTAAAAACAATGTCTTCAATTTATTGCATTAAGTTTTAATTGTTTAGAAATTAGATAAAAGACTGTCGATGGGAGACTAAGGTTTTTTCACATTTACACGATTCCTGTCCTGGTAATTGTGACAGGTATTCTGAAAAATATTCTAGGCTATGACGTCACAAATTTTCAAAAAATCCAGAAAACACTTTAGCGCTGTTTTCTTTAAATTAGCACGGAGGTACTCTTCGAAGGGATTACTACCAAAATCACGGGGTGGGTATTCCAGACTGTATCCCTTGCTGCACATCTTTGGCTCATCACTAACTTTATTATTTTGTTGCTTTAAAATCAGGGAAACCAATGAATTTATTTTTTGAAAATACACAAAAAGATTTTTTTCTAAAAGATTTTTATGTTATTAAATCTTTTTCAATCATTTATGCTATTTCTGAGAAATAAAATTGCAGAAACAACAATAAAAATACACTATTTTAGCATAAAATAAACAAGAAAACAAATAATCCAAGGTATGAATTTGTCGTAACGATAAATTATGAGCATTATTTGAAATAAATAACGTGATAAATCAAAACAGCTTTGTAATTTACACCAATTCAACCTAACCAAGTTCGCATTTTAAATTAAAAGTTCTATTTTTTAAGTTTGTTTCACTATAAAACTTGCTTGATAAAATAATGAAATTTAATTTGAAGCTCATTAAAAAAAAAATTTAGTATTGACTAAATATACTGATCCATAATCTTGTGGTACCAGGTTTAATTTGGATATTAAATCACTAAAATGTCATTCAGTGTCAAATAGCAATTAATTTTTTCTAAATTAAACAATTTTCGAATATTTTTTGATAAACAAAATTTTTCCACTCTTGCGGTTCAAAAACACAGATATAATACCTGTCCAATTGTGCACATGCAAGAAAAAATGAGCTTGTTAACAATTTAGCATAGTATCAAGAAACCCTTGTAATCTGATGTAAAATAGTTTAGCAAAAGACCCATAATCTATGAAAATTGAATACCTTTGTCCTAAACATTGGTTACATTATAGGACAGTATTTATAATAATTAGTTTTCTGTCAAATTTGAGGTTAGGTTTAAATCAAATATTAATAATAGAGTATTCGAGAGAAAAAAGAAGGAAATGTATGTGACGTGAAATTATTAATAGTTATCTGCGTTTAAATCATATAAATAGATAGAAATAAATTAAATGAAAGCAATTAATACGGAATTGAATGTTAGATAAAAATATATGATTTTATATAATGTTTACACTAATTATCTAAATGTATGTCTGCTATTGTGTGCAAAATGTATGCAACAGTATTGGGTAGTCTTGTGTATGTGTTGTGTGTCTGCAGTGCTCTCAACACAAACACATACTTACATATCATTAGTGTTCGAAGTCATGTAAAATTTCAATTTTACTTATGTAAATTACATGTAATTTTACAAATATTACATGACAAAAATTATATTTTACATAAACACTTGTGGCTTCATCTCAAACAAATTTAAAATTTTTCTCAGAAAAACATATATTATTCAGAAAAATAATTTGTTTTGATTTTTGCACAAGTCAATATTCTCAACACATTCAAGAATTCATTCAAAAGTTCGCAATAAACTTTCAAATTCTTGAATTAATAAATTACTAGAATTATTAGTTGTGCAAGTTTGAAAAGATTCTAATTGTTACGAATATCCTGATTTGTCTCATCTTGTATGTATTACAGTGATATTTAAGTGATATAATTAATTGAATAAACGAAAAAAATGTATCATTAGTAATAAAATATTTTACAAAATTTTTTGTAATTTTACAAGCTTACCGTAAAATTGCATGTAATTTTACATCAAAATTATATTTTACGTAAAATATCGAACACTACATATCATATATAGTGCTATTGTTGTGTAGTTTTATATTCACTGCATATACGACAGTGCAGTCTATAGTTAATAGTCTTGTCTCATACGTCTCGCACTTATGTCTCATACAATTCTGGTTTTGTCTGCCTTTCCATCACTTCATGGCTGACATCCCTTTGCAATCGAGACAAAGGAATGGTATGGTCTGAGGCAATACATATTCAATGTATTCTACACCTAATATCAAATGATAAGCATTTGTTTGTTAATTCAGATATTATTTAATAATTGTTTCAAATCTAATCAAATCTAATGAATAAAAGTTTCTAAAAATTGAAGTTTGAATCGAAAATCAATTGAAATGCTTTTTGAATGCATATAAAGAGCAATCATGTGGTGGTCTTTCACCACTTGTTTGCTCCCTATGAGTGCACATAATTGATGGACAGAGCAGTGAATTGATTGTGTGTGAGGTAGTGGTCGACTGTCAGACCAGACAGTCTGCACTGCAACTGCACAGTGAGTTAGGCTTTAGTGACCTTCTGTCTGATGAACAGACAAACAGCGCAACCAATACTTCATTACTTCATAACTCGATTCTCAGCTAATATTCAAATGAATGCATTGATAGCGCTATCAATACTACAGTCTATCAAATGAATTACTCTATCGTTGAATAGTGTTTAGGGTTTTATAGCTATTATTTGTTGCCTTTATTTCAATTTTGTTTTCATATATTTTAAATTTAAATCCAATAAATGTTTTATTATTAGTGTTTGAGTTTGAGGTCATCTGTGATATCGATCTAATTGTTTGTTATTAACGCCAATACTATTCAATACATTGTATTAATTAAGACAAATGCTGTCAAGTCTTTCATTAGTGAACACACAGTTGTGGTAAGTCTTGAGACAATCACACAATCAATACATACACTACTAGTCTATAGTTTGACCTAAAGTTATATTTAGAGTATTTTTAGGTTTAATTTAATTGTATTTGTGATTCAGTTCTTAGATTGCATTCAGAAATCAACTCAAAGTTGAATATATTTTGTTTCTAATAAACAATCTTTCGATTAATTAAATTAATTGAAAGCAATTAATCGCATAAATGACTTCTTCGACCCAAAGTCTCACTAATCAATAGCAATGGGATGTCTGTTCCGGTCGTATCTCATGGTTGTTGTCCTCATCTGTTCCATACATTTAGGTATTTATCTGTTTTGCAATTATTTGGTTATTAATTGACATTAAAAACGAATTCAATTTCTGTTGAATTGAAATCTCAAACCACTTTCGGACTGTTTATTAAAATAATAAGTCTTTTCTCAAACCCTATATATAATTATAAACTAAACACTAATTCAATTGTTTTTACGCTTCAATGAAGACCTAAAAATATAGTGCACTTAAACAACCGGTCAGTTATGTAATTAAAAAAAGTTGATTTGTTAGTCAACACAGCCTTTGTTTGTATTTATATTACATTTTGAATATTTTAATATTTCTCGAAAACAATCTTAATATGAATAGTCTATTCAATAGACAGTTTTAATAAACCTGTGCTCTCTATCCTTACTATAGAGTCTATCCTTAATAAAAGTTTTTAATGTTTTTAATCAATTAATATTACGCTTATATAAAAGCAATAATTATTATTGTGTTTCATAACTTTTGAAGAATTTTTATTGAATTGTTTAATAAGGGCTGTAATTTGTAAAACAGATGAAGAGTTTGCGACCGCGTCTTTGATTTGTGCCTATTCTAAGCCCGAGAATGAGAGAAGTGTCAGATCTATGACAACAACACTTTCAACGCAAGGCAGAGATACTGTCGATTCAATCGACTCATCACAAGAGGGGCGAAACGTGACGACCGAGTCCTGTCCGGCAGAACACAATTTTTGTTATACTTTATGGCAATACAATCCAATCGATCCGATGAACGCTAGTCTCTACACAATTCTGGCCAAAGGTTTGCATTTCTCTTAACACAAAAAATGAAATTCATTTGAATTATAAGTAAATTAAATAAATAATTATTTGATTAAATATTCCGAACAATAATTATCTGATTTGAAACCATTTATTCAATGTATGCATTCAATAGTCCATAGAATTAATTAAAAATAATTTGGACTAAATTATCAAATTATTTGTTGGACAGGATGTTGGGATACGTCCACTGACGTGGAGTGTCGGGTCGACCAATGTTTTTCATATTCAAAGCCCGTAAAGGCTCTAAACAATACAAAATTTTGTTGTTGTTCTGGCCATCTGTGCAATGCCAACATATCTGTGGCCAATTCTCTCAATGCGTACTCTTCTTTGGCCTCTTATCCGGAATCTAAAAACGGTTTGAATTCAAATATTCTTATTTTACTGTTTTATTGAATGTTTCGAAAATTAAATTCTAGAAAAACTCGAAAGTTTTGAAAAGCAAAAGGACAGGTCTAATAACGCAGTGTTGATCGCATGTATTGCAGCACTGGTTAGTGTGGCTATGATTTTGGTTGGATTTGCCGTTTGCTGTCGAGCCTTCAGTTCATCGGTTATCGACTCAAACACTAAACACAAAAACACGGATTCACTTCATTTGTTGGAATCGAATTCCTCGTCCTCTCAGAGCTCTTCTCTTTTATGTGATTTTGAAAAATTAAAATTAATCGAAGAAATAGGTCGCGGAAGGTATGGCTCCGTATGGAAAGGCACTCTCAACGAACAGACAGTAGCCGTTAAGAAGTTTGGGTCACAAAACAGACACTATTTTATGAACGAAAAGGATATTTATTTATTACCGCTCATGGAATACAGTCAGTGTTTGCCCCGATTTTATGGCTTTCAAGAGATTATGGCCAGTGATGGCCGACCAGAGTATCATTTAGTGCTAAACTATGCACCTTTGGGTTGCCTTCAAGACTACCTGCGCTCCCAAACCATCGATTGGTTAACGTTATGTAAAATGATTCAAACAACTACTCAAGGGTTGGCATACCTGCACAGCGAACTCAAAAAAGGAGACAAATTCAAGCCCTGTGTCGCTCATCGAGACTTGAGCTCAAGAAATATATTAGTGAAGGCAGACTTGAGTTGTATGATCTGTGATTTCCAGTTCGGGATTCGCATCTCCGGCTCCGAGTATTACAGTTGTGGCGAACGATTCGATTCACAGACCGCGTCCCTCAACGATGTCGGGACTCTGCGATATATGGCCCCCGAAATACTTGAGGGCGCAGTCAATCTAAGGGACTGCGAGTCCGCTATGAAACAGATTGATGTCTATGCTCTGGGATTAGTCTTATGGGAAATGGCCAGTCGTTGCCAAGACCTCTATCAGGGCATTGAAGTCCCGCACTATAAGCAGCCGTTCGAACACGAGATCGGACTTCACCCGACTTTCGAACAAATGCAGGTAATGGTGACCCGACATAAGGCGCGGCCACTCTTTCCCGACGTCTGGAAGGACAGCAATCCTGCTATACGTGCTCTTAAAGAGACAATAGAGGACTGTTGGGATCCGGACGCAGAGGCACGACTCACTGCCCTTTGTGTAGAGGAACGGCTTCTGGAATTACCGCTTCTGTGGGAACGGTATAAAAACGGAACTCTGACTAATTGTGTCGGAACTATGTATTCGATGTCAACTCAATCTCAGAATTTTGCGAACAATAATAACCAGAAGAATGCGTTTCGGATTCGTAGCGGAAGTAATAGTTATCACAACATAATCGGTGGCATCTCTTCTACCGCTCCTCTCGAGCACAACGACAAAGTGACGAATGAACTGCAAAACAATCGCTTCATTAATCGACTCGAATATCCAAATAATAATCACAACATTAATAGCATTAATAGTAATAATTGTATTAATAGTCTAAACGACTCTTTGCTTTCATATTCTCCTTCGACTGACTTCGAGAAAAACATCGTTTCGGCGGCCAATGCCTTCATTAATCAGCCAAAAGTGACTCTTCCTCTTCAACCACATCAGGGAAGGAATCCATGTCTTGAAAGGAATCTTATGCTTCAAACATCAGATGATAACCCGTCGGCCCTTTTAGAGCAGGGATTGAAGTTTCAAATAAATGCTTCGACTAATGACTCACTGATTGCAGACATTATTTTCAATGAAAACAATACTAATAATGAAAACAATGCTTTAGTGACTAACGATCTCCTGAACAGAACCACTAATGAGAGCACAAGAAATGTCGGGCGAAGAGTAGGTAATGGCGTCACTCCTATCCCATTCGTGCAGAACGCGGTCGGTATTAACACAATTCCCAAACAGCCCAACGTTGCCGGAAATGGACATTCGGTTCAGATTAAGAGAACAAATGAAACACTTGACGTCCAGAGCAGTAATGAAACCGGTTTTTTCAAATTATTCAAATGGACTCCAATTAAGGCACTAAAGGATTGGCCAAACACTACGAGATTTAGACAAAGGAATGGCAACAATGATAAGGCATTAGTTGATGAAAGAGAACCGTTCGCTCGAAATAATGGCAATCGAGTTGTGGAGAGAGTGAACTCGCAAAACATAAGACCCGTTTCTAATAGTTTGATCTCACGTTCGCCGCAAAGCCAGACGTCATTGCATTCAGAACTGAGTGCTTCGACTCGGCCTAAAGTGACACAAATAGATTTGGTTAACGGCTCTCCTCTAATAAATATAATAAATACAAACGAAAACAAATCAAACCATAAAATCATTACAAATCAATTCAACGATTTAATCGATAATTCAATTAAAACAAACGCTTCAATCGAAATGCCATTAAATTTGGATCGAATTCAAGCTTTAGATAACATAAACACAAATCCAATGACTGAATCGTGTGATGGTTTGCAAACAAATCTTAAAGAATCTTCCGTTAAATGCGATTCCTCTTGAGTTAAGCCATTAATTTAGTTATATATCAAATAACAACGCATTCAAAACGCATCTAATATTTGACATTTGAGATCATGTGTTCGCTAATCGCTGTGACACTTGTTGTTCATTAAGTTTTATAAAAACTGATGAATAATTAGTAGTAATTTAATTATTAATTTAAATTCTAAGTCATATACTCTGTATTCAATGCAAAATCAATTCATTTTCAGTTCAAAATTTTAATGAATTCGTGAGGTTTTATGTAATTTAAGTTTATATCACTCTATGATTAATATTATTCAAAATAAAACACAATTTTGGGTGATGTATATGAGCTCTTTATTTAGACTTGATTTGACTCTTCATTGAATTTATTTTCTCAGCGAGTATTCGATTGGTTGGCCCGCACTTTGACGACACGTAATCCAAAGCATCGCAATCTCTGGACTCGAACGCAAACTTTGCCGCGTCTTCTAATAGACTAAACATAGAGTTAAAGCAATTAAATTTTGTTTAATAATATTATTAAAAGTTCTAATGAATACCCGGTCTTAACATAGTATTTAACTTTATTTTCGTCTCTGATTTTTGTCAAATACTTCTGCGCCTCATATCGATTGTGGTGTTTGAGACAGACGTCAACGAATGGCTGAAACAAACGATTGTTTGAGTAAATAATGGATTCAAGACATTAATATAACAAACACTCACTTCATAACCGATTGGAGACTTTTTTAATTTACTAAACTTTTCCAATTCAAGCCATTCACTGGTTTCGGCCAAAACCGTCATTTTAAGCCACCAATACCTACGATCGGGTACTTTGAAGTCTTTCTTTAACTCTTCGCTTAGTTTATACTCTTTGTCGGCAATCAATTGTTTCATTGTTTGATGTAATGAAAGATTTGAATATTTTCGACGAAATTTTTCCTCTAATTTGATTTGATATTTAGAAAGACGTAAATATTCATCGATTAGTGAAGCGTTGGTCTCATTTCGAGCTTTTTTGAACGAATCGAACGCCGACTGCAAATAACTTTGCTTTTGAGTTATATTCGTTGCTTTAAGACTCTGTGCGATCCAACAGTTGGCCTCAGAGAGGAAGTCGTCCTCTTGATAGTACATATCCCTCAACTTTTCGCTCTCATCTTCTCTGCAATACTTTAATACAAAAAATTTAAATATAAATATCCAATCATTTAATAGTGAGACTAAAGGAAAACAATTAGAGCTAAGACGACACGATTTTTCTGGAATTACGGTAAAACAAATCCAAAGACTATTGGCACTGAAGATCTGTTGATCACATTTGTGCCCTTTTCTAAATAATCTACTTATTTTCAATTAGCCTTAACTCTTATACAAATTGCATCTTAAACTAAATCATTAAAATAAACCTTAGGATCAAAAATTCGAGCACTAATAGCAATTATTAGGTTAAAGTCATTCATTTTGTTATATACCGTACCGTAAAATGATTTTTTATCACTTGAAATCTCTTTTTCACAATTAATTGATAAAATTTTCAATGAAACAGATTTTCAGACATCGTTGAGACAATTTTGAAATACAATTCGAACAAAAGTGGTTAAGGAATATAGAAATTTGATCAATGGTTTTGAATGATTTGAATTTTGATTTTATATACCTTTTGAAAGAGAGAATAAGCGATTGGATAGTCTCTGATAGTCATTAAGAACTCTCCGGCGGAGAAGACTTCACGCAATCGAATAATTACGGTATGGATTAGATTCGTGTCTCCGCTCTCTATAGCCCTCTGGAGTGCGAGTCGGTGTTGTTTGAGTTTGAGGAGGAGTGGCACCTGTTGGCTCGAACGCAACTCGTGGTCCAACAACTTTATGGCCAGTTGTGTTCGCCCGCATTCGATAGCTTTGTTTGCGATTTCCGAATACGAGACTCCGGGAGCGAAACCCAACTTATTATAGATATCTCGAGCTATCCTTTGGTCGTCTAAATACGTTTGTTTAACCTTAAGGAACGCCCAGTTGCCTAAGATTCGTGCGGCACCGGTCGGGTCAGGCATTTTAAGGTATGACGCGATACGGAGAGCCAAACAGAAGTGACGCCGAAGTATCAAACGATCGATCAATACCTGCATTGTTAACACTTCCAACTGATTGTATGTCAAAGGAATTCCAATCGAATGATGTCTTATGGCATTCAAAATACGTAATGTTTGACACATTTGGACAAAACCTTTTGGATCGGTTTGGGGAACAAAGCATTTGCCGAAAGAGGCAGCTCTGAGTAACATCTTCTGAGTGCTCACTCCATACTCATGTCCGGCCGCTTGAATGCACTGTTGGACAGAGGTTTCGATTTCATTGCGTTCGTGAATCATTCGAATGTATTCGTCCGCTCTATGGCTGTGGCGCTGGAACTCTTTGTTTGCCTCAACGAGTAGAGCACCGGGAGATATGGAACCGATGCCGAATATGTCGACCACAACCGGAGACACGCGTTGAAGCATTTCTTGGGTTTGGTTACCAATGATCCGAATGCCGTCTATTTCCTGAACCATAAGCACCGGTCCGTCGATCACGTAATTGAGCCAATCTTTTTCGGGTCCAATCACTAACAGAATGTTTTTCCAAAGACTCACAACTGCAGAGTTCCCGCACCACAAAAGTTGTTGTGGCTTTGCTTTGGCTTTGGTTTCAAACTCACAGTAAATGTTCTTCAGGTCATTGCCTGTCCGTCCGATCCATAGATAACCAGTGTCTGTGAAGAGCGCGATATGACTTGAATCGAATGAAACACTCATTTCTGTGATTGAGTTAAACCGAGAACTGAAGACTGGATTTAATTGTTGACAACTTTGGTCATTAGAATTGAGTGAATATAACTCATTGTCTTTTGCGACCAAAACTAGAGTTTCATTATTTGATGCAATTATAGTCCAACTCGAAGGACGGCTGACAAGACCGGGAACTTCAGCTAAGCGTCTGATTTTGGGTTCGTTTATATTATTCAATATAAAAAACCGATGAGTAGTAGTGAGAACTGCAATACCTGTGCCGTGAATGCCGTTGAATGTCTTACACTCCAAGACCTTTGTGTCACGAATTTCCTGATCTAAAGTGAAAGTGTTTTGTAAATCGCCGTAAATGTCATACACGAAGACAATGCCGTCCTCTTGAATGCACAGCAAGTCTTCCCGATTGGACCACGAGATGAGCGCCAACTCATTACCCGTCCATTTGATACTCGATATAAGGGTTCCGAAAGAGGAGAATATGAATATAGTATTGGATTTGTTTGGCTTAAGACTAGTTGTGTTGGCAGTACTGCTCCTCTTCTCGTCCCGAATCAAAGCTAACAATTGATAGAAATTATAACTAATTATTGGGAAATGGATTCAATGGATGCAAACAAACCGATTGGTCCTCCAAATGGTGCCGAAGATGTGCTGAAGTCATTCAAATTGACTTCATTTGTCCAAAGCATTGCATTCAATTCAAACTTTCGGTAATAAATATCTTTTCCCAAAGGATTCCAATCAGAAGTATATAAAGCCATCGATTCATTGGATTATTGAATCAAATATACAATAATATTAACAATGGGTGTAATCACTCCTCAATGCTATTGCAATCAGTGCTATAATCACTGATTCAGTATTGAGTGAAAACTTTATTTACAAAACAATCACAAAAAGTGTTTACGTTTTGTATGAAAGCTATGAATCAAAACGTATTTTATGTTTTGTCTGACTTTCACTGCGTTTTAGAGTTTGGGACAGACTTTCAGAGATTTGCTATAAATTGACTGCAATTTAATCCAACAAATCATCAAAACTTGAATTTATATTTTAGATCTGATCAAAGCATTTGGACATAAGATTGTAATAATGGTCACCAAGTTTTCAATGGCCAGTCTGTCAGTGGCCGGACTCAAGAAGAATCCATCGGTGAGTGGAGACAATGTCACGAGTGGTGACCTTTACTTGAATTGCTGTCAATTTATTAATTAACCCAACACTCCATCAGTTGATCCCTCTGTTGGCGTTTGCGGGCATCGGTGCTGTTTGGGCCGCCTATTACATGGGCAGACTTGCCTTTAGGAATCCGGACGTCAGGTCTGATGACTGTTTCCATCAATTATTCTAATTATTCTAAGAACTAATGTATTATTTGTACCAACAGTTGGAACCGTAAGGGAAACCCTGAGCCCTGGCAGGAGTACGACAAGAAACAGTATAAGGTCTGCACACTTACTACTCTTAGACTACACTATAATTGTATTTAGACAATAGTATAGATATATATTAGGGCTTTAATAATGTTATTTTACAAATATTTTTGCTAATTGTCTGAATACAGAATAAGTGATAGCTTTGAGAGCACTGGCAATAAAAAAATTTGACATTTGTTTAAATTTTTTAGCAAATAATTAATTTATGAAACAAATAATAAACTATTGATTTTTGTTAACAGTTTTGGTCCCAAATAGATCACGAAAACTATGATCACCCGAGACCTCGATTCTAAACTGGAATCCATTGAATAATACTATTTAATTCAATTTCATCTAATCTTATCAAACAATAGTCGACTAAAATATCAAATAATAACTGATTTAAAGTAGACTTCATTAGACTCTCTAATCATAAAAATATTTCTCAAATAAATCTCTAATCAGATCTGTCTTTAGTGTGATTTAAAACCGAAACAATCTTTATTTTTATTTTATTCAATTCTATTCAATAATTGTCTGTTTATGAAATTGAATTCACTGTTAAACAATGTTTAGTATAATTGATGTGTTTTTGATCTATTTCTTTGAAATTTGATCTTAAATTCTATACAGTATTTGAATAATAAAATAGTTTTTAGAACAAATTGTCAATTTATATTTTTATTTAAAACTTGACATTGGATACAATTTGCAGATAATATGGAGTTTGGTATTGAACTCCCAATTCACTGATTAAATATTGATTGAATCGTCAAATTCTGTTTTATGTTAACCACAAGTCTTATCACTATATGATTACTAATCGTTGATTAGAATTAAAATTCAAGAATTAGCACAATTAGCACATGTGAAATGAATTCATCAAATGAGAAGTTGCAGTTGCAGTGTATGTCTATAGCTTTGCTATATAGCTGATTCTCATTTGATGAATTCGCATCCCATATGCTAACCACAATGATTGCACAAGTGGCACATGTGTTTATAACGATTTCGCGTTTTTAAACGAGTAGTTTGATCAGAATTAATCAAGTCAAGATTTCAAGAATTTTCGTGAATCACCGATTTATTGATGAAAAGCTAGGGTACAATAATTATATTTACATTTTAGTTAATGTAAAAATTAATTACAAGTTTTTTGTTTTTTATGTGAAAAATGCTTACCATGTTCACTTTTAAATTATTTTGAATTAAGTTTGCAAAAACACTTAAACTAATAAAATAAATACAATAACTAAAGCAGGGATAGCCAGACTCGACCGAGTCGGGGGGTATAGGATGTATTTTGAGGATTTGTTCCAAAAAGTATAAAACTTTCCAAAATATGAAAAGTGCACAGGGGGAGTAATGTAACAATACAAATAAACTAAAGAAACAAAAAAATTTACGTAAAGTTTTGGCGCATTTACTAATCTTGTGGTTTGAAACTAGTTTTGAGCTCAAAATTTTGACAGATTCAATTTATCAAAATCAAATATTACAATTTTTCAAATTTGGCCCCCTCTGGCCACCAAACCATACCATATAATAAGGCTTTGTTTCGACCATTTTGTTCACAAAACACATGAGATTAACTAGTAAGGTGCACCTTTTTGTATCTTGCCAGATCTGTTTTTAATGTCATTTCAACACAAGTCCTTTAAGATCTAATAAATAAATTAATATTTGAAACAAAGTATTTATTTTTTAAATTCAGAATTTTTAAAATACAAATGAAATTAAAATATGGAAAACAAAAATATTGAAATAAAATCGAGAAAATGTACAAAACATTTCTCTTCTCTTCCTTTCTCTTCTATTAAATTCTTTTAAGTTAGAGTCTAAGAGTCTTCGTCTGAACAATGATTTATTATTAAATCTAATTTAAAGAATTGGAAACATAAGAATAATTGAAAAGACAATTGTTTGGTAAATAAGACTTTCTTCAAACAAACTTTTCTGTGAATCCATTGCAATAAATCTTAATTAAAGTATTAATAAAAATGTTTAAATCGTTTGTCAATTAAATGATTGCTTAAAAATGTTTAAATATTGAGTTCACAACTCAATTGAATCAATTGATTCGCAAAACGCAATTTGTTTTGGTCTTCAATCGGATGAATGTGTGAGTCGTGAATATGTGAACGAATAACAGATAAATCTTTGTTAACAAATTCGCATTTCTGGCACTCGTATATGGGTTTCGATCCCAAAACGGTTTGGTAGTGTTTATCTAAAGTCCGATTCGAACACTTGTCGTTGTCATTGAGTTCTTTGATTCCGAACCCACAGAAATGGTTCTTATGATGTCTTAACATATCTTCAAAAGTCTTAAACTTTTGATTGCAGTCCACTTCGCGACAGAAGTAATTTTGTTTATTAATTCTGTTTTCAAACCATTCATTCTCTTCGTTAGCAATAAATTCTTCCTTAGATTTGCCGTCAATTATAAAACAATGATATATATTAAGAATTTTCGTCTCATTATTAACCAAATCCTTATTTATTTCATTGACTTCTGGTTCCGAATGAATGGACGAAATGTCGTCGAAATAATTCGCTAAATTCTCTCTTTCTCTCAATTCAGGGTCAAAATGAGGAATATTTGAATCAATTATATTGTCATTTGAATCGAAGTCAAAATTTTGTTCATTAATTGACTCCAAATAGTTTGAAACCATTTTGCGATCAGAATTAGTCTCAATTGGATTCAAGTGTTCATTCGTTATGATATTAAGTAATTCATCGGATATACTGTTGTCGTGTCTGTCAGTGTTGTCGTCATTTTGTGAATCAGTCAATACATTTGGATTATATTCTTGTGCTTTTGTTTTTAGACCAATTGAACCCATTTTCTGGTGCTTAATAGACTTGTTTTCAGCCATTTCTTCAGAAACATGTTTGATATCAAAGTCCATTTCATTAGATTTGCGTTTTTTGAGTCCAATGTTCTTATGTTTTGTCTGAATGTGTGACTCCATTGCATTGAGTTCTAGCGATTGAAACGGACATCGATTTAATTCACATAAATATAAAACACTTCCGTCGATAAGAATTTTTGTAAAACTGCTGAATGAATACTCTTTGTCTCTGAGTTTATAATTAGTGTCAAAACTCTCCTCTTTTAGCGAACCATCGATTGAATCTTCACTTTTATATTTGTATTCATTGATATCTAAAGATTCAATCGATTCAGTCGTGTCTCCAGAGTTGGAGTCCAAGCGTTGGTCTATTATTTGAGATTTGAGTGAAGGAAACGATTGATATTCGGAATCAAATTCGTTAAGAGCTGTAAATCTTTGATTTGAATTCTGTTTTAATGAGTATTTGTGCCAAATATTTAGTTTTGTCTTCTCTTTTGAGACGTTTTGGACACAATTGTGACAATTATTTTGGTTTTCATTAATTGAATCCAAGTTTGAGTCAATTCTGGAACTAATAATTGAAACACTATTTTGTTTACCATTTGTTTCATTCATTTGATGACAACTTTTCGGTAATATTTTGTTCAAAACATTAATTAAATTATTTTCTTTAGATTTTTTGTGGTTTTGTTTTGTATTCATTGAATCCATTGTCTCATTGAAGCCATAAATCAATTCATTTCATTCAATCTTTCATACAATCGATTCAATTATTGTTTAAATATTTCGTAATTTTGTTTAAAAGACATAAACATTGATATAGTTTTCGATGAATTCGTAAATAATTTAGTTTTGAAATGAATTCAAATCTTTTTAATAAAACAAATGATTAAGAGATTTAAAATCGTTTTGCAATCGATTTAAAGCGTAATTAAAAACATTAAATGCTTTAAACAAACAAATGATTGTTTCATAAACTCTTGTTTTGTATTAATTGTCTATTAATTGAATTATTTATTTAACTTTAATTCAATTTAATCTTTAATTTCAAACAATTCACTCAATTTTGACTCAAAATAGTTTTCCAATTCAGTGCAAACATTTGCTCACAAACAACGTTACATTAAATGCATTCATTTAATAGGGATCGCCAATAGTTGTTTGCGATAAAACATCCTGTGCTGGCTCTGGAGTAGAGGTGCTAATTTTATACCCTTGTTCCACGGGGTCCCTGTAAAAACCCTTTACCCTTAAGGGTTAAGGGCAGG
>JAQFXN010001072.1:0-16807 GCA_034693365.1 Liacarus xylariae
TCTTTTTAAAGCTTATTACGATTAACAATTGAAATTTAAGCGTGCTTATATTTGAATTTGAAATACAGATATATATTTCAATAGACATTGGATTATAAATTCAGATAATTATAAAACAAAAATAGTTAATAAAACAATGTCTAAATTCAATATAACTGTAGAGGAATTGGAAGTAATTAAAGAGCCGGTCTTGTGTTGTATGGTCTGCAAACTGAGTTTTGGTACATTATTAAAAATAGGTATACAGTTTCGGGTCATGCGATGTCGTCATTATCTTTGCGCGTATTGTATGGATCGTCTCTTCTATGATAACAGAACCGCTCCACATATGAGGAAACGGTGTCCTTTGCCGTACTGTGGAGTTGACTATACTATGAGGCCGTTATGTCTAGTTTATACCGTATTGACTGATTAGACCATTATATGATAAAAATTCTTACATTTATTTTCATTTGAAATAAAAGTTTATTTAATTCACAAGAATTGTGTTTTTATTTCTTATAAACTATTGGTATGAGAGGACTGAGGACTCGAAGAAAAAGGAGTTTATAGATTCGTTTCCACTCCCACTCCCACTCCTCCCACCATCGCCCTACCACACCTTCCACAAGATTAGCATTATGCTGGTTATTAGCCCCGCAACCCTACCTCCACCCTAGGGGGTACCACATCTGGGCTGAAAGCGGAGTTATATATATTAATGGTCATTCTTGTTTAAATTCTCAATTAGTCTATTACTTTTGGAGCGGTCTTTCTTCACTAGGCTTTTTAGTAATCTCACTAGGCTATAAAGTACAGATTGTACTTGTCCTGTAGTAATTGATCAAACACTGCCTAAATGAATTTTTTTATCTTTATTCTGTATCAATAGTACAGCTACTTTTGTCTGTTTCCACTTTTTCACCTGTACTATTGAAAAATGTGATCGACATTTGTAGTAAATATTTATTAAATAAAATATTTTATTTTTAAACATTTATTAACAATTAATTTACAGGAATTTTATGCTTTGATAAACATTTAATTGAGTCGTATTTCAACAACAGGTCTGTTATTATTATTAGAATCTCTATTAATGTGATTATTATTGATATTGTCTTGAAGTTGAAGGCTATCATTAATATACCCCTGATTTGCAAACGAAACTCCAAATCCTGGATCATTTGATCTAAATTTTTGCCATAAATGAGTGTTTTTAAAGATATAATAACCAATTACTCCAATTATAATCATAACCACAATAGTAGTGATGGAAGCGATTAATATCTTAAGCATTGATTGATTTATGGCTTCGTTTTCTAATTGAAGTTTTTTGATATTAATGACTAACGGATCGGCCAAAGCACTGGTGCCGTAATAGTTAGAACTCTTGACCAAAAACTCATAGGTTTCTAATGGATTCAAATTACGTAATTCATAGTTCAATCGGTCGGTTCGGTCAGAGTCTAAGTCTTTAGAGCCGACTCTTTTCCAATAGACGTTATACCACTGGACGGCTTCAGAATTCTTATCCGGTTTTTCCCAACTTATTATCAGTCGATTGTCTGTGAAAAGTTCGTAAACTTTAATATTCTTCGGCGCCGACGGAAGCAATGAATTTCCTTCTTTAAAACAACTGACAATATCTCGAACCGACGACAACAGACATAGGGATGGTTTGTTCACTTTATATCCGGCGCACCAATGAAGACAATCCCGGGACACATCTCTGCGAAGACAACAGTCTCTGTGATCGCTTCCATCTGTGGATGCAATCAATTAATTATAAAAAACAATGAAATAAATTAAAACAAATAAAGTGCTGAGACCTGCGGCGCAATACATGAATTTGTTTAATTCACCAAAACATTGCGGTCTATTGAATATCGAATCGAAATCGATCTCGAATTTGCAAACAGACAAACATTGTTCGGACACTCCCTCGGCTTCACAACAGGCTATTTGTTGGGACAGGAATTGATTTAATAGCAATGAAATGACAGGAGTGTATAGAGTACTGACCACTTGAGTTACCACTTGTGATCTTATGTTCTTCTACTTTGAGGTTAATAATAGCGGTTTCTCTTCCGTATTCATTCTGAGCGATGCAAACGTATTGTCCGGCATCTGATTCGGTCACTCGGTTTATAGTAATAGTCGCGACCCAAGTCGAGGATTTCTGGTTAGGGTTTGGGACAACAATTTAGATAATAATTGTCAGTTAAGACATATAAGCCATACATACAGTCGAATGAGGAATAATATTGATGTGTGTATTGACTCCACTTTTAAGCTCTGATTTATTTCTGAGATCTCTGAAGAACTGGACTTTTGGCTGAGGATTACCAGAATATTCGCATCTCATGTGAGTTAAGCCATATTTCGCTGCGATATTAATCTTTTTATCGATTTTAATAGTGGGCGCGACTGAGGGTTCGGTCAAATCAAATAACGTTTACAACAAAATTAGACAAATATTATTTCGGAAATTATAATTCAATGAAAACTGGATTGACTCACATCTAACCCTCACCTCCACGTGACTCTGTGCCGGAAATATTGAGTTATTGTTACGGGTCTCGGCATTACTGGCCTGACATGAGATTGCGGTCAGATTTCTTTGGACATAATCTAATTTGTAGACCAAATGTCGCGTTTCCTCTGTTTTGGCTAATATCCCGTTAACAAACATAGAAATGGTTGGCATAGGAGTGCCCACAGCATCACATCTAACGGTCATCATTGAGCCCTCTATGACAGGACCGAATGGTTCTAATTTTGGTGGACTTAATCGTAATGGAGTGGAGGGATCAGTCCATGCGAGCACTGTTTCGGAAAAAACACTTTTCAAACCGGTATCTGTTTTTGCTTTCACTCCGAGTGCATACTCTGTATTGTACTTTAGATTATTTATATCAATCAGATTAGCGTAAGTGTCGGTTATATTCCACTCCGACTGCTCTTCACTCGAATTCTTGTTAACTGTTTTGAAATAAACCTATTTTTCAATGCAATTGAATGAAAGAATTGTTATTAAAGGCAATAAAAGTCAAAATATATCTAATCAATGGATAATGAGTGGTCAGACCTCATATAGAAGTGTGACATCGGGTGGGATATAATAAGGCGGTAACCACTTGAAGGACAGGGAATCAGTAGTTTGTTGAATGACTTGTATGCCATGGGGCGGACCTATTTGTGAGCGAATCACTGCTATATCTCTACTCTCGTCGGTCTCTGATTTAGTAGTAATCAAAAGCACTAACGAAGGCATTGAATATCCGTATGGATTGACTGCCACCACATAAATGCTATACCGAGTGCTGGGCTTCAGATCAGTCAAAACAGTTTTGGTGTTACTAATGTTTATACGTATAGAATAAATGTCATCAAACGGATGGGGAGGTATGTCTGTGTCGATCTGCGAATATCTCAATTGATAACTGATGTGCTTTTGTGCCGAACGGATGTCATCCACCGATGCGTTCCATTGCAAGTGAATCGTATTCTTCGTGACTAAAGTCGAGTGAAAGTCTTCAGGAATTCCTGAACACAATTTACAGTTATTTAACAAAAGTATTAGTTTTGACAATAGTATTGAATAAAAGAGTATTAATAAATTGAAATTAATTGCTGTATAACAGAAGCAAATACCGGGTAAAGTATCTGATCCCTCGACCATACACTGCAGAATCTTTCCGCTCTGTTTCGAACATTTGGCGCCCAAAACAAACGGCGACTCATTCATAGTCCCCATACATATGTCCAGACATTCGTTGTCAACACCTCTTCTTTCACAACAGGGTCTGTGATCTCTACCGCCGGCCAAACACCTGACCATTGTTCTTATGGTCTTATGGTCGGCACATAAGGCGCCCAAATGTAAGCCGTCGTTGATCTTCATGTGATAACTACATAACGGCATACATATGTCAGGAATGCCTGCTTTGAGACAACAGGCGGACTCATTATAGCCGACACTGGAATCTGATTGTTCTAATTCTATGTTCTCATTAGATTCCGGGTCTTTTGTTTTGAAAATAACTTTAGATGAGCTCCGACTGATTCCATACTTATTAACAGCGGTTAAGTATATTTCATATTTGATTCCAGGCTTTAGTCCGTCGATCAGAAACGGGGATCGAAATGCCGTTTCCACTGAATATCCCTCATCGATGTCTGGATCTAATTCTCTTATGTGAACGTTATATTTGGATACTGTTTCTGATAGTTTGATGGGTGCCGTCCACTTCACCAAAGCCCAGTCCTGGTGTTTGCTGGCGATGAGCACAGATCGGGGTTCACTCGATAGAAGACCTTTTGATTCTAATATACACGAAGAGTAGGCGGGAATGTAATGAAGACATATAAAGTGTCGGAAATCTGTTTTCATAACTTTTCCGCTACAAAAGTGCGAACAAAACTGTGAAACTCCTCGTTCTTCACAGCATTGACTGAAATAAATAAATATTTTATTTAATTTAAATTTTGAAACTTTCATTGAATTAAATGTGCTTTAATTGGTTGAGGAATTAGTGATACAATTACTGAATGTATTCTTTGTTTTGATGAGAATCTGTTATTTGACTTACGGTAATTTTAAGGACTTGAAGAACAAGCAAAATAGAGAGTTCGTTTCATCCAGACTGTTCTATTTCTTAAAAATTATTGTGTTTTATTATTTTAAATATTATTTTTGCGAGTTGTGTTTGAATGTTTTATTTTTTACAAGATAATTAAACTAGATTGCTAATTTGAATCGCAATTAAAATTTAATCTATCAATAAACAGATGGCTCTAACATGTTTTCGACTGGCATTCACAGTTCAGTTATCAACAGTAGTTAGTTAAGAGTGAACACTAAGCATGGTTAGAAATGAAATTCTCAATGTAGTGGATTGAAATGCATATTTACTTTGCGCACATATAAAATTCTGCGTGGCTCAAAATTAGAATGAAAACAATGCCATCCGAGATTTGAGTTGTACTCATTCTATTTTCACTACAATGAGAAGTTAACTTTTAATCTATCTATGATTAGTGTTTATTGTGAATGAGCTTTAAATACCAACCGAAAACTCCTTTTGGGTATCAGTTTATTCATAGTTTAAATTTTGTCTGTTTTGTGAACCAAATTATTAATATAACCTTCTTATGCTTATTTACTGTACTAGATCATATCAACATTTAATATACTTGATCTAAAAATTGGACAATAACAAATTACCCTGCTCATAATTTAGGATTTTGAGAAAAATAAGACAAGTTTATGATATAATCTTTTGTACCTCTAATTCACTGATTTGATTGAAAAATTATGTAAAATTAATAGTTTTATATTTAACCCAATTTATAAACTCTCTATTCGTAATAAATATTTTAATTCTAATTCTATGATAATTAGTATAAAAATAAGACTTAATGATAGGGTATTAATGAAAGTAATGAACAAAAATAAATTCAAAACATATAATATATTAGACCTGATGTCTGAATCGGGTGCCAGACATTTGAAGGTGACGTTGGCGTATTGGGCACAATAGCTTACGTCGCCAACAGTCGCTTCTTCTACTTTAGTCGCATCGCATAATGTATTTAAACAAAATTCCGATTTTATTCCGTTTTCTGCACAACATTTGCGTAAATTTGGGGCAAAAGAAGCCGTTTTGTTGAATACAAGAGAAGAAATTGGCTTTTTGTTACTTTTTTCAATGCTATGAATCTCTTTAGATAGAGTGACAACTCTGATATCGTTTGTCACAACACTTGTTCCGTATTTATTAATAGAGCGCATATCGATTTGATACATAGTCGACTGCTTCAACTCATTTATAAGAAATTCTGTTTTGTTTGCATTGATTTTAATTGAATTCAATTTAGTCTCCAATGACTCCATTTGTTTCAAGTGCTTCGATAATTCACTTTTTTTCGTTAGCGACCAATCGATTGGATCGAATGAATGCAATTCAGTTACGTTCAATTCATAAGTTTCTATTAATGAATGACTTGATTCCGGATTCCTTTCCCACTTCACTAATATCTAAAAACATAAATATATAAATTACTAAATGTTCTAAAAAATAATGCAATTCAAATCTAAACTATAAATCTCTCAGAGCAGAGGTAGCTTAGTAGGTATGGTTCTCGTCTTACTGTGGCGAAGGGTCACTGGTTCGAGCCCAGCTAGTGATGTCTATTTATTTAGACTTTTTTCAACTAATATCGCTCTCAGTTGTTCTCACTTCATTGCTAGCAATGAGCAGTCACTTGTTCTAGAAGGAGTGAGACAAAATGCATAAGACACTATGACGCATAGCATTCGAGAACTACGCCTACACCGAAAGGTACAAAAGGCGTTCATGAAAATGACTGAATGAATGTTTGTCTTATTATTTTATATGATATTAGATATAAAAACATTTAATCCTATCAGGTTCAATGATTTAGACAAAATCATTTTCAATTAATCATAAATTACTATCAGAAACAATTATAGTATTCTATCGGTAAATTTCATCTGATTGTTGTTAAGGGCTGCATAAAATTCAACCTGATCCATTAAGTTATTTTGGAAATAATATAAATGATAAACTACTGTTACAAATTATAAATAAAATGATAAAAATATAGAAAATGTGACAAATACAGTATTAAAAACGAGTTCACAACTTATTATCTGAGTTATTTTACTTTAACTGATCCCATGTCTAAATCAACTACATTTCGAAGAATTTGTGACTCATTTATAAAAATAGGTAAATGATTCTTCGAATCTACCACGTGTTCAGAAAGAACAAACTTACAGAAAGCGCGCGCCATAACTATGAAAATTGACTGCTTGATTCTTGGCCGCACCTTATTCTGCTGTATATCTGCTAAAATAGCTTAAATTATATAAATATAGGTTGAATTTTGTGAAAATTCTGTGATTCGCAATACTTATTACCAAACAAAATGTTACAGAAATATATCCTCCAATACTGGATTCTGAACTGCACTTCATTTCATGATATTTTGTTCAAGAATTCTTAAAATTTTCAAACCTTATATAAACTTTTCAATCTTAACAAAATAACAATAAAAAATCTAAAATAATAACATGATGTCCTAACAAGAATTCTTGAATTCTATTGTAAATTAAGAACTCATCTTGATTCGTTCAATAGATTTTAATTATAAAATTAAAACAAAATGATTAAAGTTTAATGCAAAATCAATACATTTGTAAATTTATTTAATTTAAATTAGAAAAGAGGTGATCTCATTGGGAAACTTAGTATTTAAAGACATGTGCTTAATATACAGTGTGTTTCAAAAATAATACCTCATGATTGATGTAGAAGATCACACATTGGCAAGTATTTTACTTGTATTAAATTTTATGGTCAAATTGAACAAAAGAGTGCGATAAAAAATTAACTAATTATATATAGATTTAACAAAACTTATCAAATTGTGTAAATGTATAGAAAACAAAAACGAAAATAATTGATAGAAAATAATGTATTAATTAATTGATAATTGATTAAAGAGAATAAATTTGTTTGCAATTTGAAAAATATGAGCAATAACTGTAAAATACTTTGCCGTATGACAAGAAAATGTCCCTTTATTTTCTTACAGGTCCAAAATGTAATTAGATTTATTGAACAAATAGAGATTTTTTATCGCAAAAACTATTCAATATAGTTGAATTCAATGTTGACTTCAATTAAATGTAATTCTCTTAAGCAATTGAGTCCATACAACACTTGTGAACAATAATCACCGCATTGGTGACAAAATCTAGAAATAAGATTACAATTGCAGTACAACTGATGTGAAATAATGTCTAAAATTTAAAAAAAGAGAGTTGACAATTTTCATATTTAAATACAATTTATTTAAATTAATTGAATGAAAATAGAATCGGTGTCAAAATTACATTTTTAACCTGTAAGAAAATAAAAGGGCATTTTCTTGTCATACGGCAAAGTATTTTACAGTGATTGCACAGAAATTAATTTAATATTATATTTATTACAAAATTTACAGATAATAAAGTCTTATCGTATTATAATATATTCGGTTTAATAATTATAAATGTTATAAATAATATTTAATTTCTGTGTCTATGTAATGTTGTCTATCATACAGTATGAAAATTTAGGTGAATTTTTTCATTTGACAAAATAATTTTCCCCTGGAAGTTTTAGTTAAAAATAAAATTTTGAAGATTATACTACACTCTGTGTCATATTTTACATAACATATCAAAAGTTAATTTTTCAAAATTTTAAAAGTGTTAAAATTTTCTTAAAAAGGGAACAAGGATGTAAATGTAAGAAATAAAGGTCTATGTTGCAATATAAATCTATACTATACATAAATAAGTTTTGATAAAATATTCTAAGCTCATATGTATATTTTTCAAAATGCAAACAAATTTATATTCTCTTTAATCAATTAATACATTATTTTCTATCAATTATTTTCGTTTTTTCTACACATTTACAAAATTTCATACTAGTTTTGTTAAATCTATATATAATTAGTTAATTTTTTATCGCACTCTTTTGTTCAATCTGACCATTAAATTTAATGCAAGTAAAATACTTGCCAATGTGTGATCTTCTACATCAATCATGAGGTATTATTTTTGAAACACACTGTAGAATAACACCAATAGTGTAAAAAAGGTTCTATAAACACTTGATTTCAACAGAATTTGCTGGAATAAATTTACAGACATAACAGACTAACTTTGACCAAACTGGTGAACATCATGCTTAAGACTCAAGTTGAGAGTGATGACAGCAAGTATTCCCATCGATACCCAATTCCATATTTTTACACCTATTGTCACATTATTTTAGTTTTATATCAATATTATACGCCTTTATTTGAATAAATAAATTAATTTTCTTTTATGCTTTTTCCAATAAAGCAAAGATGCGCAAAGTGTGAGTCCAGCCCAAATACCCCCTGTGGTTTTGGCCATGCACATATAGACTCTTCGCAAGGTATCCCTAGATTTTTGAGAAAATGGCGCTAAAGAAGCCGTTTCCTGAATATTCTGTGAAATTCTGTCAAAAATCTGTTAAATATTTACAGAATTTATCATAATTCTGCTAAATTCGTGAAGAATTGTGCAAACTTTCATCATTTTGATTAAATTCTGCAAGAAATACTTCCTCCTGGACCCATTCACCTAAATTTGGCAAATTTGTGACTCACAGCTGGGAACACCCTGTCAATTTCTCAAAACCAATACCCCCTGAGATTTTGACGTTTGCACTGGGGTGGGGAAAGGAAGAAAATTCCACCTACTTTGGCAAGGCAAGGAGGTATTCCGAAATTTGACATCACAAATTTTGGACAGGGGGTCCAGGAGAGGATATTTCACAATCATCAAAATCTTGCTGAATTTAATTAAAAATGACGCAATTTAACAGAATTTCGACTAATTCTGCATGAATATAGCAGTATTTGATAGAATTTAGTAGGAATTTAACAAAATTCTGTTATTTTTCTAAGAATTTAAATAGAATTTCACACCTTCGGCACCGTTTTCTGAAAATTGGTATTGGGGGGATCTCGCGAGCAGCCTAGACGGGCATCGGGCAAAGTCACAAGAGCAGTATTCTGGACTAAGCCCCCTCTCCCCATACCTGTCTTTGCGCATCTCTGCAATAAATTAAATGCAATGTTTTGACGGAACAGTTGTGTATTTGTGATAAAAGTGAATGCAATTGTGATTTAATATTATAAACACATTGTTGTGATAGTATTAATAGACACAGAGCTTAGTCCGCGGAATCAGATATTTATTTGCCGTTTATATCCAACAGTAATCATAAAAATAAATCCACAAAAAAAATTTTAGGCAAAAGTTGTACATAAAAACAGAATACGATTTGCGATCGAAGTTTATATAACAGTATATGAAAAGAATATTGATTTCCATTATAACCATTATTGCAGATGTGATTGAGTTTTCCTATTTTTTCTCTCTTTTTCACTAAAAACAACTTCTGAATTGAGATTAGCTTTTCTTTTAAATCCTATATAAACGACAAATAAAGAGAGATTTGAAGTCAAGACTAATCAATGATTTTATGTTTCAATTAATTTGAGAGAAATAATATCGAAATATTGTCGACAAATATAATAAGAATTTATTGAATACTTGATTCCAGTAGTAGTTCATTGATATTATTACAAACCCTTGTATTTCTTTATATAACAATTATGTTTTTATACGAGAAAAAGAAATCAATTAATTATTTTCCATCATTTGTTGCATTGATTGGACGGAAAAACATATTATTTGAGAGAATTTTATTATATTTTTTCCTATAATTGTTTATATTTTTCTCTATTATTCCTTAAGAATTCTTTTCATTTCATAAATAACTAGACGTTTCTCAGAATTTATTCTTATTATACAATTGAAATTTTTTTTATGTTTTATTGCATTTATTATTTGACAACAATTTTTGTTCTTTTAGTACTTTTCTGTTTTTTATGCCCAAACGAGTGACTGAAAACATATTTGATTTATTGATTTAATTTTGCTTTATTTTGCCTAAAATTGTTTGGAAATAAAATGTCTGAAACAGATTTATATTAAGCTCTACTGAGGATAAGCCAAATCGCCCTCAAAGCCAAGCTATAATAGAAAATTGAAAAGTTAAGTAAGTGTGTGTTTTGAAGGACAAAGAGTAGAAGAAAATCATATTCCGGACAAAATTATTGTTTGCTTATCTTCAGCTCATTTTAGTCGTCAATACAATCCAAACTCAGAGAATCTCTGCAATTGATCCAAAAGTGTATTTACATAAAGATATTCCTGACATTAAATAACTGTTAATGCACTACAAAACAGACCCAACACTTGCTATCGACTATTTCCAAAACCATTAATCAATCTTATGGTTGCATTTTTTTCCTCTGCTTATATTCAACACTATTTCGCGTATCTTTTGAGTGCTCTCTAAAGATGCAAAAAAAACTTAAGGTTTTCTTAAGTCAATTATAATCGATTTAATGCATTGATTGATGAACTGAATGAAACAGTTTGGGAGCCATTCATAGGAAAAACAAGATTTTGATTTTCGATATATTGTTATTTTTAGAATTTATTTTGATTTCATCTCCAGATATGAAAAAACTTATTGAAACAGAAATTTAATCGAAACATAAGAAAAAAACTTTTTTGTCGTTTTGTATCATATGTTCTCTTATTTGTTAGAATTTTCTTTCGAAAGGCTTTACGGAATTTGTGATCAAAGCCTTTCTGAAAAGCTGTTGTGTTTTGTCACATAAAAATAGAAAAATAAATGAAAAATTCATTCGGAAATCTCAAAAGTTTTTTTTCAAATCAATAAATGTTAATTAAAATCAGAAACAACTGAACCGTTTATTTAATGTCTGGGATTTTTATAGTTTTGTCTAAAATATAATTCGATGAAACTTTTATTCCGAAACCTAATCTTCTTATGTCTAAAGCAATATATGCTTTCAGACAATTCGCATACAATTAATGGAAGAAAATAGAGACGAATCTAATGAGCAATAACTGCAAAACTATTGCATTTGCTTTAGAGAATAAATAATATTATAGTTTCATTCAATTCCTAACGAAGTTTCATTTAATTTATTAAATTTTCAAACATTCAATTTATATCGAAATCTGGAAAAACTTTAAATATTCATTAAAAATTGGTTTTTACTCATTTTCTGGGGGAATGACTATTTAAAAAGTTGACTCTTTTTGGAATTTTTAGATGGTATAGGGTTAGATAGAGAGGAGGATAAATAAAATAGAGATCAAAATATAATTCTGTGAAATATCAATAAATTCTGAAATAGAATATTGTGTGACCAGAGCTTAGGACAGATATTATGGTTTGAATTTCTGTTCAGACAGACTCCCAAATGTATTATTTGTGAACTCTTCTAATTCCTAAACTAAAGAAAGGTCAAATAGAAGTAAAAACATAAATTGTCAGTCAGAATGAAATGGTATTTCCCACCCCTTTGCACATAATAATGTATGACGAGTGCAGATAAAAGTTTTATTATTTTATAGCGAATCCTCAGATATAAAAGTGTTGCATTTTTTTGGATGAGAATATATTTTCAGTTATTATATAACAAAACGGCATAAATATAAATGGATTTACATATAATGTATTTTTTTTGAGCTTATGTTTAGCAGAGTTTACACCAATTGGTTTCGTGTTCTCATAATATTTGTAGAAACAAATAAAAATGCATAAAAAGAAATTTTTACTTTGTTTTCTGATGAAACACACGAACTACTCGTCAAAATTGGGAAAACAAACACAATATTATGTGTATAATGGGAGAAGAATTGCGAAATATTTTCTATTTTGCGATTTAATAGACAAAACGTATATTATATTTACAATATTTCATGTGGGACTTGATTCAGAAAAGATAGGGGAAAAAGATATAAAGAAATAATAAATGGGATGAAGACTCAACTTGAATGAGAAAAGCAGAGTATATATCATGGCTTTCAATATAATGTTTGATAATTAATAGAGAATAATATTACCAAATGATAGACCTTTTTTGTTGATTATGTGCTAAAAATAGTTAGCCGTCGATAAACGGATGATAACATTTGAATAACTGGTATTCGAGGCCTTTCTAATGACAAGTTCAACCTAATAATCAATCATATCCTACAAGAATATTATTCTCTATTCTCTCCAATTCTCTTCCTCTCTATCCCTCTCTGTTCTCTTTCATTGTCTAGAATTGCTTTTTATTCTGTGCCTTTACTTTTTCGATTCAATATATTTGTCTCTCTATTATATCTTCTTTTAATATCTAAAAAATTTCATTTATTCCCGAAAAGTTATTTATTGATCAAAAGAGAAAAGATGGCATTTAGAGAGTTAACTAAAGTTTTTTAATACTCGCTTTTATTCTTGCAATAAAAGAATATCCTATCTCTAAATGAAATCCAATCTCTAAATATTTCTCATAAATCTTAAAAGTATTTTTAGCTATTAATCAAAATACCTCTTAAATTCATTGTAATATAAAATTTTTAATAATATGTTATTCAAGAAATAAATTTCTATTTTTTTATTCGTCTTTTTTTATTTAATATTCTTTAAGAATTATTTTTTTGCTTTGAAATTTTCAAAATATTTTCCCACTTTACAATTTAAACCGAAATATATTCCAGAATATTCTGTGACGCAAATAATGTCTTACATGTAATTTATTCACAATTCAAATATTATTTCCGTATGCGTGCTCTCATACAAATGCCAAAGGCTTTGCCCATTAAAATGTCAAACTGTTTAAATTGAAATGCAAGAGATTTTTATAGTTCAAACAGTCAAAGGCCAAAACCTTCACTAATTATTAAAATTATTTGTATAATCCATCAGAAAATTCTTTTATTCATTAGTTATTCATTTATGAGAAATTTTATAATTCAACCGAAAATAAAAAGTCTTTGAAATAGAAAAATAATTGCCTAAAAATATTACAAAATTCTTTCATATTTATGTTCTTTTATATTTCATTCGGTTGTATCAACAAATCAAAATTTAAATACTAAATGTTTATAGAAAATGAATTCCTTATTCTTAATTGTCGATAGAATACTAAATAATCTTTTCTCTGAATAACAAGAAATCAGTTCTATATATAGAACTGCTAAAACAACTGTAGTGAATAGTACCCGTGCCATTATATATAGATGGTGATTCCAAGATTCCATTTAAGATTTCTAATGCATGCTAAGCAGGGATGGGAAAAGGTAACGAAGTCAGGGGTTATTTTGGTTTTTCGCCAGTTTTTGGTCAAAGTTTAGGAATTCATAAAAGTAATGTTAGTGATTTTTCTCAAGGGGTATTCAGGACTGTACTCTTTGCCCATCCAGGATGCTGTTATAAAGCTTGTTAAACATAAGTAAGAAATTTGGTAGAAAAACTAATCAATTTAGATATACAGTACTGTTTATATATATACATGCTAAATGTTAAGTTTTGTTGAATACAGTGGAATAATTAAAAATTCTATTTCCTTAATTATAAATTGTTGAAATTAAATGAAAAGACTAAACATAATCGTTTAAGTTGCGGATTATTTGAAACTATGAACTTAACAACTAATATTAATAATGTTCGGCAAATTTAGGAATAAATATTTATTAGAAGTTAAATACAGAATATTATTGAAATCAAGCAATAGAATCATTTTATACATTATATGAATTTTTCTGTAGAAAATATAATATAAGGCTAATCCTACAAAAACACACTTTCTATTAGTCACTTCACACTCTAATTCATAATAATATTTATACATTTCTAATAATAAAACGGTAAATGATTTTTATCGAATAGAATCCGTGCGAAGGCTTAACTCAAAAAAATTATATTTTCCAAACATTACTTAATGAAGAGAAAACACGTTTCTTGCATTAAGAGCCGCATTAAGCAATACTTATGGGTGTGCAAGACCTTAGATCTAAGGCATGTGCCCGAACAGATATACTATATATTTTGGTGAAAAATAGATGGCTTGAACATAATTTTGCAACAAAGGGTTTTTAAACCCAGTAAGTATTGAAATTTGAATTTATTTTCATTAATAATAATCAATTTTTCAAATTAAATTTAATGTATAATTTGGGAATTCCCTGAGACCTGTATTTCCTTGAATATTTTTCCGAATCTCTCCTCAATATTCCGAATCTCACTTATCTTACACTACAAACTGAACTCTTAAGCTAACTATAGCGTAGAATGGATTAACAGAAATAGATGGAAAAAATAAGTTCACAAGAAAATTGTTAAAATACGTGTCAAATTGATTCCATGTCTGTCCGCCTGACAACAGAATATAGATCTGAGACAAAGATTTATTCATTTGAAAATAATTGAATTAAATCTAATTTGTTATGCAATTTACTTAAATGAGTAATCATTTCTTTTGTTCTAATACTGATAAATAACAATTACATCACAACCCTCTCAACCAATATCTGATATTTAGAGAGTATTGAATGCTATATAACTTATTTCTGCCCGATTCTACAAATTCTTGGGAATTAAATTATACTGTATAATGTTCAGTAATTCAATTCGATTAAACTGAAATAAGATTCAAAAAGTAACCTCTCACAAATGATTTAAATTTGCCGAATTGCCCCATGCTAAAATATTCCCGACATTGAATGCAACCTTTATATTCATGCCATTCTTTTAAGTTTAGATTTTGTTTGACTTCAGTTCAAAATATAATTCATTTATATTAAAGAGAAAACATTTTTTATCATAAATAATATCAAATCATTTGCATATTTCACTCGTTTAGTCTTTTCAGAATAATAATAATAATTTATATATGATATAAAATTGCACCCATCAGTAATTTACTTATTATTATATTGGAATTTTATATATTTTACATCAATCTCTTAAACTGTGAAAACAATTTCTTACTTTGAATAATATAATAATTTGATTTATAATGAATGATAGAATCACTTTTTAAAAATGAATTGAAATTTTTATCCATTAAATGGTTAAATTTGTGTTGAGCTTATTTAATTAATCGCCGAAATAGTAAACCCCCATAATGTTAGTCAGTGCGGCTATAGATTAATAGAGAATACTTATTCTTTGTCCACAAGTTTGTCCAGAAAAAAATCAAAATATTTTTTAGAAATTGCCCAAATTTTGTCACATACTGTGATTTTACAATCAACATCCACATCCCTCCCCATACAATAATTGACACAAATATCCTGAGTTTCTCTAATAATATAAGTGAAAGGGACAGGGATGTGCAGACTTGAAAATGTCAGGGGGTGGATATTTCGGTTTTTTCTTATTTTTTGGGTTTTTCTCTCACTTCTTGCTCAAATCATAGGGGTCCATAGACGTAAAGCTAACCACTAATTTTTCCAGGGGGGAGGTATTCCGGATCTCCCCTCTGCACATCTCTGGAAAGAGAGAGGAATTTTGTTTCTAATCTTCAAAAAAACGCTAAATAATTAATTTATACAATAATCTAATTTTAACCAATTATTACTATAGAACAAGCCTTGCCTTAAAGTAAGGGATATATAACTTGAACAGTTCTGAAGTGACACCTCTAAGAGTTGTGCCATAAACGTATGTTTTAAAAAATGGTGGAATGTCAAGAAACCTATGCACATCGATAGAGGAGGTCATATAGTTGCTAGAGGGGGCTAAAATATATAGTTTAAATTAATGAATTTTAATACTTGAGACATCGATTTTGACTAAATCGCACATGCTGAATCGATTGAAAATAGTCTCAAATTCGAAAATAGACTAACTATGGAGATAATGGGCTAAAAACAATAATTTGACACACAAATACAAGAATTTCAAGAGGATTTTAAAGATTAAAGGCATCGATAATCAATTCAGCATATTTGATTTAGATAAAATCAAAATTTTCGCAGACCTAGGATCAGATCCAAGCTAGCTCCGCGTCGATCTTGTGTTCGCATCGATTCAAACTGTTCCGATCCAAGGTCTGAGAGCATTTTATTCCTTCTATCAAATATGCTGAATCAAATATTGAATACTTCAATCTTGAGAATGTAAAAACTTTAGAAATTATGGTCTTTGTGTACCAAATTATTGTTTTTAGCCCTTTCACAAATTAGTCTATTTTCGAGTTTGAGACTATTTTCAATCGATTCAGCATGTGCGATTTAGTCAAAATCGATGTCTCAAGTATTAGAATTCATTAATTTAAACTATATATTTTAGCGCCCTCTAGCAACTATATGCCAAGGTTTAGGAAATTTTGCAAA
>JAQFXN010001073.1:0-16791 GCA_034693365.1 Liacarus xylariae
TTACTATATTATGATTTATTATAATTGAATTTGTATCGAATTATCACAATATTTATCCGGCTATAACTCAAGAACCAGATCCGAGCGGAGAAAAATTCTTGGACTTCTCTGGAGAACAGAGCTCTCCCTTCCCTGAATAGCTGTGAAGAAAGATATTTGAAATAGACTTGGAATCGATTGTCACGACTTTGGAGTCTTTTATCGATTTCTCCAAAACTACTCTCAAAGTGTGGAAAATAGCAATAAATCAAAGAAAATTGCTTTCAATTGAGTCCAAAAAGATTTCAAAATAATTGAACAAATGTTTCGTTCTTTGAGTCCAATTACTTCACCAGAATTACTGCAGGGATGCGCACCTCTATGGGCAATAGCCGGGGGCAGGAGTTTGAGACTTAGAAATTCTGTGACATTTCTTCTTTGCTTCTAATGATTGGGTTTATATTGAAATGAGTTTCGAAAACTTGAGAAAAGTCTAATAACTGTTCCGTTAGTCCGCAACGAGTGTTGGAAACGGGAAGCGCACAGAAGTATGGCTTTTGAAGACCAGATTTGTTCCGTCACTGCACTTGTCGTTCAAAGGGTTGACTCTCTCTCTCTCAACAAAACAGTATTGAAGTGAATTCGGGTCCGAAGAACTCGATTACTGCAGTGAACAGAGACGGCAATTAGTAAAGCGTTGGCACAGAGTGGGAGAGTCTGGGCTGGAGTGACACGTCGTGTGGAAGAGACCGACAGATGGCGTCTCCGGTGGTGTAGTGTTTGTCAAAACATTGTCGCCATTTGTGTAAACTCTGAGAGCGAGAGAGAGAGGCGTAATATAAATGTTTGAATCAATTGTTGTCACAATCAAAGGGACGCCACGTGTTTAGAGACCATGCCTTTGGAGCAAAGAGTCATTTCGCCGATTCAGGTGTCGCGCGGATGCGTCCCAATGGACTCGTCGGGCAATTTGGCCATAAATATCCCCAACGAGTTGGAGTGCGTCACCAATGGATCCCTGGCCAACATTATCCGACAACTCTCGTCGCTCAGCAGATATGCGGAGGACCTCTTCGGCACTATTCTCACGGAAGCCAATCTCCTGACTGTGCGGTCCAACGCTCTCCAGACACGGATCGACAGATTGGCCGCAAAAGTCACTTCTCTGGACTCGACTGTAGAAGAGGTCAGTCTTCAGGACATTCATCTGCGCAAAGCCTTCAAGTCTTCGGCGGCGTTCGACCAGCAGGTGGTGGCCAGAGAGACGATTCCCGAAGCGATTCGCGAAGTGTACCGACAGTGCGATCGTCCGCCGCCTCTAAACAAACTGAACGCCTATCGCGAGGACGGGAAGGACGGCCTCAAGTTCTACACCGATCCCAACTACTTCTTCGAGCTCTGGTGTCAGGAGATGTTGGCGGACACGGAGAAGGTGTTGGCCGACAAAGTGAAGAAAGTGCCCAAAAATAAGCAAACGGGTAATGAGTGTTCAGCCAATTGTCTTCTCCTCCAATCACTCTTTTGCCGATTGTTGTCTTCTTTTGTATTCTTAGGTTCGGCCAAACAGCGGAAAGTGAGACCTCCGGCCAACTCGCGCGAGCGCTACCGCCAGATGATGGCCAATCAGGGAGAGTTCATAATCGAGCAGAAGAGCAACGGTCAGGCAGTGATGGGTACAAACCTGGTTTACATCGACACAAACGGGGCTTTAGTTGAGCCCAACTTCACGCAAAGGCCCAATAGTCTGGAACTGAATCACGTGACGTACCAGCAGTACATGGATTTGTCGCAACAGCAGAATCACGTGAACAACAAGAACCACATGTCCTCTCAGTTGGCGCAGAACTACTACCAGCAGCAGAAGTACCAGCAGGAGGTGATTCAACTGAACCAATACAACGCTCTCAACTACCAAACCGACGGAAGTGAGTACTCGTTGTCACATCTTTTAGTTTTGTCCGGATTTGGGGCTATTTGTGGCCAACTCTTCCCTCTTTTCTCAGATTAAGGGGGCTGTAGTGGGCTGTGGCCCCGCCCTCGGGCATCGCTAATGAGAAAATATGATTTGATTTGAAAAGTAATTAAAATGTGATTAAAAAATGTGAAAAACTCATTAACTTTATTGTCAATTGAGTTGAACTTCAAATCACTTATGAGTCCTCTCAACTAGTCTTCCAAAAGTTGCTCCCATTATGGCCTCTATGGGACAGGAATAATCAGAACAACAACTTTAGGCAATTAACTCAAAGGAACTGAGTTTCGGAAGACTAGAGAGTAATTGAGAGCAAAAGCGCGAGTTTTCGCTTCAATGAGTTGTTGTTCTGATTGTTATTCAGTCGTGAAATGAGAGCACAATTGCAGTCAAAGTCAACGTTTGGCGACTTTTGTCTGATATTTGTTTTAAGACTTTTTGTTTATATTTCAAAGAATTATCTCTTCCTCTCTCTTCAGAACCACAACAACAGTCGACTCCCACCAGAAGACAGGCGTCCATCACTTCGCGCCCGTCTCAACCCCCGCCGGCGCCCCCCTCCGCGCCCTCTTCCGGTCCGTCCACGCCTTCGCATACGATGACCCGCAATGACAGCAATAATTTGGACACAACGACGACAAACAGCGGCGGAACTCCTCTGCACTCGCGGTCTAGAACGCGCGAAACACTGCCCCCTCCGCCACCGCCGCCCCCGACACAGCACGAGATGAACTCCGGTGTCGTCAGCAATAATGAGTCGACAATCGGTGTTTCGCACAAACACTCGCCTCTCAGTCACGTGCAAAACAACATCGAGAGGGGAGCGGCTGAAGACCTGCAACAGAGAAATGCAGCGCAACCGCCGCCTCCGCCCCCACCGCCGCCCTCAGGTCTGTCCCATAATTTGTTTGATGTATTTCTTATGTCTGTTCTTGTGATTGTGTGCAGTGAGTGTTCCACAAGAGAGCGCAGGACTGCAGCAGCGGATGTCCTCTCGCGGCCAACAACTGCCGACTTTAACTGATTTGAAGTCAATAACACTGAAGAAAACTCCGGTCAACCAAGCGGTGGTCAAAACGGACGCGCGCTCTGACCTCTTGGCCGCCATTAGAGAAGGCATTAAACTGAAGAGAGTGGAGGACTGCAAACAACGGGAAGTGGAAAAGTCCACTCCTCTGCACGACGTGGCCTCCATTCTCGCCCGAAGAGTGGCCATCGAGTTGTCCGACTCAGAGGGCGGCGCTGAAGATGAGTGCGACGATGACAGCGACGCCTGGGATGACGAGAGCGAGTGCTAACTCTCCTGAGGACTGATATTCTGTTTGTTTTGTGTGATATTATTCTGACATTGATTTGAGACAAAAGTGCATAAAAACGAAACCCTTTTCCCAAACACTAGTCATTTGCAAAACTCGTGACTTTTGGCAAAACATCTTCGGATCAACTCTTCATCACTTGGAAGCGAAATCAAAGTCAAAGTATTTATAATCTCTTTATTAACGCTTCAATTGTTGACATCAGTTGTGATTTCAGTTCTAACGCTCTGGTCTTCTGTTGAGCACTACTTAATAAGGATTTTGTGCCACATTTTGCTTCATTTCCCGATTTTTATTTCTTTAAATATTTGTAAATTTGATTGAATGACAAAAACTTTTGAATTAATAGAAAATTGAATTTATTTTTATTATTAATTTTAAGAAAACTATTTGTAAAACAATTTGTTTTTTCTACTTTAATTAAATTGTTATTATTATTATATTATTATTGGTTATAAATAATTCATTACTTTATGTAAAAATGATTTATAATTGTCTTCCGTCTACTAATTCTTCGTATAATTCATCCAATACTCGGGTTTTTATCAAATAATTTGTAAAATTTATGTCAATTCGTGTAAAAATAAAAATAATTTTTAATTTATTTTCCATTTATTTCTCTTTTTACTAATTTTTAGGTCCATTTCTGGATTTAAAAACTCATAAATACTTTGAATAAAGAGACGAAAACTGTTTATTTATTGAATAGAATTTAGAGATTATATTAATTTTACTGCTTTTACACAAATTCTGATTAAAATTCGCGATTTTGTAAACTTTTATTGTGTGGATCTTTAAGTTGTGCCGAAATGCGCAGCCTTTGCACGAAAAGTCATTTAAAACATATAATAATTAGTGCATTGGGTCAGACACCGGGCCATTCACAGCGATGGGGCCGTTCGCCGGTGTCAACACTGGTGTGGCGTTTGAGCCAGAATTTGCAGTTAGTCTTGTATTTGAACTCCGGGTAATCGCAGTGAAAGTGCTTTTCCGGCGAGTGTTTGACCAGATTTTTGAGACAATAGGTTTCGTAATGACAGCCAATGAAATGTCGTTTAACCTCTTGGTTCGGGTGAATGCGTTTGCGACACTGCAAGTGCTCCCGACTCAGCCAACTGTTGCGCATACACGCACTCCAACCCCAACCTCTGCTCCTCCTCTACACTCATCTCTCCGTTTGTGCTGGTCTTCAAGTCCTGGGTTTCAGTGATTACGTGTTCGCACTTTCCGTAAATCGATTTCACAATTGAAATAACTTTTTATATCAAAAAAGCGTTTCTTTAGTTTCCCTTTCCTTTGATCCCTCATTGGATCCAATAGTCGGACACAACTCATAATTGGCTAAAAGTCTATATCCGTATAACTCATCGCTTAAGACATTATTTGGTTTTTAAGACTAAATATTTGTCTCAACGACTCAATACTCGAATCGCAAAACATTTGTCACAAAAACATTATTTTTAAGGGATTTTGTAAACAAACAAATGGACGACAATTACACATATATTACGTCCGTTCCTCACAAACTCTGACCCGAAATGTGTTTTTTAAATTATTAACGAAAACGCCTTTTATTTAGACGTTATTTGTGGACAACTCTTGTATTGAAAAGTATTTAAAAATTAAAAGACATTTGACGTGAAAACAGTTTTTAAGGAAATATCACTGAATCCACTCCAATGTCGTGCTCTTCCGTCGGAATTGAGGACACAATCTGCTGAGTGAACGCCAATCCCAACAGAACCGGACGTTTGCCACAAGAGGTGAGATATTTCTGGAGATAATTGTCGTAATAACCGAATCCATTGCCCAAACGGTGTCCGTCGGCAGTGAAGGCCACCGCAGGAACTATTATCAGATCCAGTCCTCCGGTGGACAGGGCTTCGGGTCGGGAGTGGTCTTCGATCGGCGGCTGTTTTATACGCCATTCTGTTTGTGGCAATTGTTGATAGTCTTGGAGTGAAAAGAGTTGAAAGAAATCCATTTGAAGACTGTTTTGGATATATTTGGGAACAAAAACCTGTTTTGAGTTTCGGAAACAAAAGTCTAAAATGGCTTTTGTGTTCACTTCGCGACTGAGACTCAGATATACACCGATTCTCTCGCTTCGCACCAATTCCTCCCTTTCTATCAACTTCTTGTAGATTAGATCCGATTGTCTTCTCTTCTCTTCCGAAGACATGTTTGAAACCAAAGCTTTTATTTTGATTCTTAACTCCTTTTTCGCCAATTTTGCCATTTTTTCGTCAGAAAATAGAAAACAATTTGTTATCTAATCTCCAAAAACACGTGACTTTTGTTTACATTTTTAGTAAACAATGGATTCAATGTCTGAATCGGAAGACATGTCAACCAAAGACGAGTTGGTGCCCAATGACGACACTTCTTCGATGGCTCTTCTCGACGACTCTTCCCAACAAAGCGAGTCTCAGCTCTTGGCCTCCGACGCCGAGAACTTCAGGGAATCGACCTCTTGTTCGCAGAACTGTTATTGCGATCGCGAAAGAGATTTGTCTCAAGTGGAGCTCCAGTGCCACCGCTGTCTAAAATGGTTCCACAGCTCATGCATTCAGACATCTGTCGGCAAATGTTTGAAATTTATGACAAATTATAGCTTTTGTTGCAAAGACTGTAACACCAGTTCTGCAGTCGTGGAAGCGTTTCAAAGACGACAAACCAACTTCTCGCAGATGTGTGAGACAGCACTGGCCAATCTGATGGACCAGAGCCGCAGAGAGGACAGAGTGGCCTTCAGTAAAGACCGGGAGATAATTCCGTTCATCGAACAGCACTGGGAAGTGTTGACAACAATGCCCCGAAGAATCAAACAGACATGGCATAACACGGTGGTCAAGACGATGGCCAAAGAGAACGAGGTCTTCATTTGCGACAATCGGGACCCGAATGACCCGCACTTCGCGCTCCGCAATCAGGATCTGCTGAAGATTGGGCCCAATTATGAGAGCGCAGTAATGAAGTCGGGTTTGGGACGCCCTCTGGCGGACAGCAGTGGCTTCAGGGGGTTCGGAGGCAGAGGCGCTAAACGCAAGTTCGGGGGTTTGGCTGCACAGGAGGGTCAGGAGTACTTATGGACGAAGAAGCAGAAGTCGGAACTGTCGGTCCCAAAACTGCCGCAGAATGGCTTTCCCGCCGAATACCCGTACAATAAGGACGGATATCGCTATGTGTTGGCCGAACCGGACCCACACGGCCCGCACCGCCAGGAGTTCGAGGAATCGCAGGATTTGGCGGGAAAACCGATCCCCGGGTGGCTGTGCCGGAAACTGATGGCCGACAGGGCGGCGCTATCTCTCCACGACAGGGCCATGCAGTTGAAGGTCTGTAGAAGTGTTTGTTTACTATTTGTTTACATTTGGTTTACTTTCAGATCTCAGAAGATAGACGTCTCGTCACCGGAGAGAAGGGCTATTGTATGGTTCGGGCCAACTATGGGGCCAACAGAGGCAACTGGTTCTTCGAAGTCAAAGTGGAGGACATGCCTGATGGGGCGGCCGTACGTCTGGGATGGGCGCAGGAGTGGGCCAACATTCAGGCGCCGCTCGGGTACGACAAGTTCGGCTATTCGTTTCGGTCGCGCAAAGGGACGAAATTCCACGACAGCCGCGGTCTTCATTACTCGGATGAGGGCTTCTCTGCGGGCGATGTCATGGGTTTCTACATCGAACTGCCGCACAATGAGAGGCACGGGTTGAGCGATCTTTTGCCGCAGACATACAAAGACAAGCCTTTAGTGAAGTTCAAGAGTTATCTGTACTTCGAGGAGAAGGACGACATCCAGAGGTCACTCCGAGAACTCTCTCCTCTGCCGGGCAGTCGCGTCGTATTCTATAAGAACGGGCGCTCTCTGGGCACTGCTTTCCGGGACATCTATTCCGGCACTTACTTTCCGGCCGCCTCTCTCTACAGGGGGGCCACCGTTTCGCTGAACTTTGGGCCCAAATTCCAATTCCCGCCCAAAGAGGAGGAGTTGCGGAGTGTCAGCGAATTGGTGTTCGAGCAGCAGATCGAGCAGACTGTGGCTGATTTGGTATATTTGGTGCAAAACGAGGGGAAACTCCGTTTAGACATCTTTTACGGCAATTAGTCTCAGATTCGCATCGCTAGAGAGCACTGCAGTCATCGTTACGATTGTTTCAATAAATCATTCATTTTATTAACCCTTTAAGCCGTCATTTATTTATTGCATGTTTTGCACTCATTTCACTGAATGCGCTCTCAATTGGCTTTTGAAGGGTTTTTGAAATTCGAAACCAATTCTGTCGTCATTTGTGTTGAGACCTGTAGTCACAGCAACTGACAAATGGCGAGTCAGGAGAAGCGGTTTTGCACTAATCCGGGCTGCGGTCAGACCTACTCGGAGGACACGAACGACGGCCTGTCCTCTCCCTGTGTCCACCATTGGGGACAAGTCTTCTTCCACGACGCCTACAAGGGTTGGACCTGTTGTCAGCAGAAGTCCACGGATTTCACCACTTTCTTGAACTTCAAAGGATGTAAACAAACATTTCCTCAAAAGCCTTTAAATCCTATTAAAAGAACTTTAAATGACTTTTAGGCCGAAAGGGAAAGCACAGTGACGTCACGCGGGAGACGAAGAAAGTGCCCGAAAAGCAGGAAATTAAGGAAACGAGTGCTGAGGAGAAGAGGCCTCAAAACGACTTCATCTTCAGACCAGACGTCTGGACTCCAGTGCCCGTAAAAGAGGGCAAAAGTCTGCAGAACTCCGTGGAGTCGACGGACAGAAGCGAACAAAACCCGATTGTCTTCTGCAAGAAGTGCCGTCAATCGGACCCCAACTCCAAATGCGTCTATCATTGCGGACAAACCATGTATTCTCTTGCCATCACCTCCTCTGCCATTCTCTCTTAATCTGATTCTCTGTCCACAGATTTCATGACTCACTCAAGTACTGGACCTGTTGTCCGAAGAAGAAATTCACGGATTTTCAGGACTTCCAAGAATTAAAGGGCTGTCAGGAGGCGGAGGAGCACGAGATGGAGGTTCAGGTGCAGAGGCCACGCGTGGACTGGTTTCAGACCGATGACTGCGTGACTTTGGTATTGTATGGCCTGAAAGGAGTGCGGAGTTTAGGAACAGAAGTGAAGACAAACGGCAAATGTGTGAAAGGGGTGTTTCGCGACAAAGTGGGGAACAAATTATTCGAAGAGGAATGGATTCTCAAGGAGTTTGTGGTGAAAGGAGACAAAAGTCACGTTTTGGTCGAACGAACCAAAGTTGAGATCCATTTGGAGAAAGCGGTGAAACAGCAGTTTTGGTCTCAATTAGAGTTCAAATAAATGTATTTTAAATAAATTTAAATAATTTTTAATAAAGATTTTGAGAAAAAGCTTTTATTTTTCAAATTTCTACTAATTTTTACCAAACATTTAGTCTTTCTGTGAATTAAAACAAAAAAAAAATGATTAAAGAACTGAAAACAAGAGAAGAAGTCTTTCAGTGTTTCTGAGATAAAGGAAAAGGAAGTGAAAGAAAGAAAAGACAAAAGCAATTAAAGTAAAGTAATAGTAATCAAGACATGAGAGGGCGTTCACACCTTTTTGGCGGCTCCGGCGCCCACTTTGGCCTTCTTAGTGCCCCTGACTTTCTTCATTCTGTTCTTTCGCTCTTTCCTTTGTTTCCTCGCAGTCTTCGCGCGCGTAAGCAATCCATTCCTCACTAAACGGTATTTCGGCTCAAATTTCTTCGCGTTGTCTAAAGTGTCGTAAATCAGAGCAAATCCGGTGGTCTTTCCGCCGCCGAAGTTGGTCTTATAGCCGAAGGCGAACACCACGTCGGGAGTGGTTTTGTACATTCGGGCCAACTTCTCGCGCAACTCCTGCTTCGAAACGGTGGCTCTGCCCGGATGTAAGACATCGACGACCTGTGGACACAACAAGACATTATGTGGAGGACTGAACGGCACTTTAGACCATACCATTTGGCGTCTGGAGAGCAGTCTATTGGTCATAAACTTTCGCGTCCTTATAGTGCACGTCGTCTCAGACTATGGTAGAAGAAAACAGAGATTTAGATCACAATTAACTCAAAACACGTGTCAAACGAAGTGAAAGGAAAACACTTTTGCGTCGAAACACAAATCAGGCGAAAGTGGTTTAACTCTGAATTGGATTTAAGACTATTTCGGAAATTAAATGAATTTAAACCAAATTAAAACTCATTTTTACCATTTTTTTTGTCTTCAGTTGTGTTTTGTCTCAATTGTAACCAAAACGGAAAGGGAAGTCAGCATTCAATGGGTTGAACACAAAAGACGTCAATTAAACAAAATTACGTTTTTTAATAACTTTTTATTTTTAGAAAACTTTTATATATTTTTAATTCAGTTTTAACTCAAATCTCGAAATAAATACAAATTTATAGAAAAACAGATCCTTTTTAGCACTCCTTCTCTTCCTTCTCATCCGAGTCGTCGCTCTCGTACTCCAAGTCGTATTCCTCCTCGTCTTCGCCGTTCGCTTCCATATAAAAGTCCGATTCGTCGACTATGTCCTCGAATTTGAGCTCTTGTTTCGAAAGCATCTCTTCTTTCGATTCTTTCATATAATTAGAAGCAATGCTCGAATAGGAACCTCTCTCTTCACTCTCCCCTTCCTTTACCACTTCTTCTTCTTCTTCGACATTGAATTTGGTTTTCATTTCTTGAAGTCTTTTCAAAAGCAGTGAATAATCGAAACAATGGTCTGCAGAGAGACGTCTTCTATAGGAGGAGAGCAGAGGAGACATAAACACTTCGGTGCTCTTCGCAGAACTACTCTTCCCAACAGTTGTGGCCAAAGCGCTGGTCTTCGCCTTCATTGACGCCAATTGTTTGTGAAAAGCGTATAAATCGCTGAAATTGGGGTCAATTTGTCCGAAGAGTTGAGTCGAAAGAGGAGTCGAATCGCTTGTGCTCTCGTCTGCGGAGTTCTTCGTTTCCGTTTCCGCCTCTGTTGACGCGTCTCCACTGGAAGAGGAGGTCTGTGCGGGAGTGGAGGGGGGATTGGGATTTGGTTTCAGTTTTTTGTGGTTTTGTTGAATCAGTTGTGAAATGAGCTTTTCGTAGAAGAAGTAGTGCTTTCGGAAAGAGTCCACCATTTGGTCCTTCAGTGCTTTCGGCATTTGTCTGACGTCCGACTCCTGTTTGCCCTCAATCATGTCCAGCACCGCCACTCGCAGTGTCTCCCATTGGATCAGTTTGTTGTACTCCGCGCTCGACTCACTCATGTCTGTGCGCAAACGCACTGATCTCTGACTGCGCTGACCTTGACTGGCGTCTGTGGCCTTGGCTTTGAAGGCCTCCCTTCCGGGTTCGTTATAATAGGGCTCTTCATTCATGAGGGACTGAATTGAGAGCAGAACTGACGTCAGGTTCATAACCGGCGACCACTGCGGCCCCGACCACGTGTTCAGAATACTCAGACACACGTATCCGTTGGCGTAGAGGTTGGGATTGAATCTAACGCTTCCGCTTCCGGTGGTCTGGAGTCGGACTTTTGGCGGACGAATCGGGTAATCGGGAGGAAAGCGAATCGTGAAGTAGAAGAAGCCCCGGGCGTATGGAGTCTCCTCCGGGCCCTCTATGAGCGCGTGACACAACCCGATGTTGTCCTCCTGTGGCACACAATGAATGGTTGACATTCGGGAGGAATAGAATTCAGTCAAATCCCTTCGGATCCGCAAAAGAGTGGTTTTGTTGGTCACGACTGGACTGTCGTTGCATTCGTTCAAATCAAACGCAGAAGACGTGGCAAACGAGTACTTCTTTGTGCTCATAGTCTTCTGCGGACTCAATGCAGTCAATGGATCTGAATTTGCGGTCTTTTTGTCTTCACTTTTGTCTTCATTTTTAGACATTTTTAGAAAAATAATAAAAAATAATTTAATCGCAAATCACGTGATATTTGGTGTGAAAGACAACGAATGACGTCCTCTAAGACGACGTCAGTTATGAACGGATTGTTGTTTACAAAACTTGTTTACAATAAGGGAAGAGGAGATCAGCTGAAGAGCGAAGATGTGCTCCAAATGTGAGGAATTGAAGAGAGAGAACGAGAGGTTGAGAAACATGTGTTCAGTTCTGGAGAAAATCAATCTCTTATTGAATCCCATATTAAGTGAATGCAAGTGTCGGAACAGTTGTCTCGAAGACAGCAAAACTCAGACAAAACTGAATGTTTTGAAACTCAAATATCAGTCAATGAAAGACAACAAAAACGACTTTAAGACCAAAATCCACGCTTTGGCCCAAAAGAGCACTTCTCTGCAAAAGATTGTTATCCTTAGACCCGATGTCCCCGAAGAGGACAGGGAGGAGACGGCAGAAGCGACCACTGAGACCAGGGCTGTCCCCAGTGGACAGAGAGGACGACCCAAGAAGAGCAGAGCGGCGGAGGACGAGAGCGCTAAACAGAGGAGGAATCGGTCGAAGAAGCTGTTGTGTCAGTGGCCGGGATGTGAACAGCGGTTCAGAGACAGGTTTGTGCGAAGAGTGACCAGAGTTTGAACTGACGTTTGTTTGCAATCCAGACACGACTTGCAGAACCACTTGTGGCGCCACACAGGTATGCATGTGCTCTTGTGGTGTTGTGCTCACTGCTGTCACGTGTTTAGGTCAGAAGCTCTATAACTGCGATTGGCCCGGATGTCAGAAACAGTTTTCCTCCAAGTGCTACGTCGTGAAGCACCACAAGACCCATCTGGACCCCTGTCCCTACAAGTGCGAGTTCGGCCAGTGTTCGGCGCAGTTCGCGGAGACCAATGCATTGGCCCATCACTACAACGAGAGTCACGGCGGCCAAAGACCGTATCCGTGCGATTGGCCCGGATGTGAGAAGCGGTGAGAATGCGTTGTTGGGTTCGCAGATCTGCTTATTTGCGCTTTTCTCAGATTTTCCAACAGAAGTAATGTCTTAAAGCATATGAAGAAAAACCATTTAAACCGAAAGCAATACCACTGTCCTATCGGTGACTGCAAAGCACTCTTCGCCGATTCCAGAGAACTCATTGTCCACAAAGTGAACCAACACAACTGCGAAAAGCCCTTCCACTGCGATTGGCCCGGTATGTGTTTAAGTAAATGTGCTTTCAAATGATTTCAAGGGCGAGAGTACAGCACTTTCTTAATTATTATTACAATTATTGTGTCGTTTGACTGAAAGGCTGTGAATTCAAGACTTGTTATCCGCAAAAGTTGACGATTCATAAGGACAGACACACCGGGGAGAAGAAGTTCAGGTCTGTTGACTAGACTTTGTCTCTTTCGCTGATCGTTTGGGTATTGCAGATGTGTTTGGCCCCAATGCGAGTGGTCGTTCCGCCAGAAGTGTCACTTAAAGGTCTGCCTCCCCTTCCACTGAGACAAGAGTTGACTCTTTGGCCCTCTCTTTAGGCACATCTGCTCAAACACACGGGAGAGAAGCCCTACGCCTGTCAGTTCCCGAACTGCGACCGCAAATTCCAGGCCAACAAAGCCATGAAGTTTCATATGACTAGACATCACCAAAACATCCAAAAGAGCCAATAGGACTGGGAATAGAGTGGAAATGAATGCGTTATTTATTAATGAAAGAAATCAGAAATGTCTCGAACTTTGACTTAAAAGAGTTGAATTTGAGACCAGTTTTGAGAGAATAAAAGCCTTAAAGAATCGGTTGAATTGAATTTCTCTATAAAAGTAGTTATTTCTTAATTAAAACATTAATCTTCAAACGTATTGCCATTTATTTTTCAATTTCTGCGTTCACTTACAGACAAAAGTATTTTCATTTAAATTCATGTTTTATTCTATTGACTTCTTGTTGTGCCCTTAATGGTCCACACATTCCCATCGGTCGCTTTATGGAGACTCGCAATGAATGCAGCCCTACTGCTGATTAAAAATTGCATTTTTTCAATTTGTTCCATAAGTGACACCAAAAGATGTAGTTGGACAAAGTGCTAGTGTGCGCAAACCTGTGCGATGATATCGAGGCATTTATTCGTTAAATTTTTTATAATTGTTTTTAAATTTAAAAAACCCGCAATATTTATATTTTGGGAAAGCTTTCGCTATCAGGAATCGACTTATGTCTAAATTATTCTTCTGCGGTAATATCGTCAGCGCCTAGGTGATATCGACAGGAGTAGTCAGAACTTTCTCATGTGTCATTCGATTTGTAACTACAAACTTAGGTAAAAACATAAATTTATTCTGAATCGAATTATAAGAAGTTACATTGATAATAAATATAAGTCAAGTCAAATAAGCAATCAATGGGCTGTCATTTAGTGATAATTTTTATGACAATTCATATTTTGTAGTCGCAGTAATTTTTCAATTAAATTCAAATAAATATTTCAAGAAACGAAGTTGGAGGAACTTGATTTTGAACTTGCATAATTTAAATATTAACTTTCTCACATATATTCCGGATATAAAGGCATTATAATAATAATAATAATAACTTTATTTAGCATTAAAGCAAAGTAATACATAACACGTTGTAATACATATAAATTATAAATAAAAATGTTTATACAAATGGGTTAAAAATTATTTCTCATAAAAATCGGTAAATCATTAAAAAGTTTTATACAATAATTAAAGTAGTTTTTGTCGATTAAATCAATCCGTTTTTTCTGGGTTTTAATGAATGTAATTATTAGAAGGTATGCATTAGTTAACAATCGCCTTATAAGTGTCTACTTTGGTGATGTGGCTTAGCATGTGGATTTTAGAATTATCACATTTGACTAGACCGCACGGAGTTCTACATCAGTTATTATAAAAATTTAGTAGTAACTGGTGTAGAACTCTGCGCGGTGTAGTCTAATATGATAATTCTAAAATCCATGTTATGAATTGAACAAAAATATTGATAGAATTGAAACCAAACATTGGTTACAACCAAACCAACTAAGAATTCAAAGAAAAATATTGTATTAATTAAACTAAAATATAAATTTATTTTATCAAAATATCAGTTATGTAATTTTTTAAGCATTATTTTAAATCAGTGAAAATCAATAACGATAATATTTCTATTCATTCAATTGAGCTTAACATACTATACAGTATACCGTATATAGTTCTAGGTATTCAATAAATCATGCTAATATAACCAAATCCCGTACTGAAAAAAGATCTGGGCTGATTTAAACCAATAGAAAAACAATATAAACTAGTTTCACAATAAAGTGCATTTAGTGCTTGCATACCAACTTGAAATTAATGAATTAATGTTCTTTTAATCAATTTGTCCTCCTTAATAATTCGCGCAATAAAGTGCGTCAAAGAGCATCTGAAATATCCATACATTCAGTAATTTGTAACACCAATGTGCTAATTTCAATTTGACTTACTATTGAGGGATTTTTACTGCTTATGAAAATTTGCGGTTTTTTCAATTGTAATCCACAAATACCAACAAATTAAGTAATCTGACAAAACACTAAGGTGCGCTCGTAAACCTAGGTGATAAATTCTGAGGGTTAAATTCTGCAACACTTCTTAACTTAACAGGTTTTATAGTCTCAAGAATCAATAAACCTCACAATATATATATCGTTGGAAAGCATATTGCGTAACAAATCCAACAATATATAACACAGGTCTGACCATTACCGTCGGTATCACGGCCACGCTGGGCACTCAGCGCAGGGAAATAATTTTAACGGCGGTTTATGCGCTATTGAATAAGCTTTCCAACGATATATATATTTATTCTTGAATACTATAAATCCACCAAATTAATATAATGTTAAAGTATTTTCACCCTCAGACATTGTCACCTAGGTTTTCGACCGCATCCTAGTATTTTGTCAGATTGCTTAATTTGGTCCTATTTGTCCTATTTGTGGATTACAATTGAAAACACCCCAAATTTTTATCCGCACCTAAAATCCGTCAATAGTTAAAGAAGTGATATTTATATTAACTTTCAATTTTTACTGCAATACATACGAAGGATTGTGAATGCAATTTGTAATTATTGTTTTTATAAAGTCGACATTTTTCTATAAAATTAATTTATCAGACATATTTTTTAGATAAAAACACTATTTAATAATAGATGAATTGTCATAAAAATTGCCACCAATTGGCATAACTATTAATAATAGATAAAAAGATTAAATATAGAGAGATAAAATGCCAGAGACATTTTTGCCTCAAATCAAGTTATATATTAACAAAATTATATTTTTTAGAGATTATTCAGCAATGTGATTTTCATTATTTTTCATTAATTTAGACTAGGGATGCACAGTATCTCCTGTGCTTTAGGCCAATACTCCTAATGTCAGCAGAAGTTACCTCCTTATATCAAGTTTAAGAAAACGACGCCGAATGCAACCTTTTTAAAATATTCTTTGAAATTCAGTCTAAATTCCTAAAAAAATCTCAGAATTTTGTAAATTTCTTCCAAAATTAAGTCAAATTCTATTAAATTCTTACAGAATTCATCATAAATTGCTCAAATTCTTTTAACATCTTACAAAAAAAGTAGTGGAAATTTTATTATTTTTAATTATATTCTGCAAGAATTTGACAATTTGCAAAATACCCTACCATTGACCAGATGATCACACAGATTGTTTTATGCTTAGATGTCATATGCCTTGAATATATTTGTTATTTTACAGGTTAGAATATCACCTTCTAACTTAACATCCCCTGAATTTTTTTTTTGCTCATTCCTGATTTAGACTTTTTTTTGTTCTTCCATAAACACGTTGATGACATTAATTGTGTTTTAAGTTTTATTCTTACGGCACTTATATTTACCACAATAATCAATGACTACAATATCAAATGTTTTTAAAAGAAAAGATAATCGTTTGTTTGAATTACCTTTTTTATAGACATATGTATACGAATGTTATGAAAGATGTAAACAAAATTCTATAACATTTCATGTGATAAGTTTAGTCAATGTTAATAATATCCTTTATTACTGAAAAATATGCCTCTTATTGAACAAAATATCTATTATACAGTATTTAGTATATTTACTATTTTCATTAAAAAGTGGAGAAACCCTAGGAAAGGAGGATCCTCCTACATAAAAAAGGAGTTTTGCCCAGTGTAGTTTAAACCCTTTTATTCAATTTTTGAAACAAACACTGAAAACAATGTGTTTTTCGTAAACAAAAGTCTAAAATTAAAATTTTAATTGAGTTCACAATTGTTTTAAATAGCAGTTAATTAAAGCACATTTGAAATAAAATGATTTAATAAGTGATGACAACAGAGAAGAGAAGTCAATAGAGTATTGAAAGTCTATTAAAATGAATAACAGGTTTCACACAATTTCTGTCACTTTTTATACAACGCTTTGCAAGAATTGTGACCAAAAAAATGAAAGTTTTTATAAATAAAATTGTATTTAATTAGGAATTAAATCAATATTTAGTTTTGCAAATATAACTGATTCGGCGATCAATTCAGTGACAAAACTATCAAAACTACAGACAATTGTATTGAAGTCTAACTCAACTATAAGTGATTCGAGTGTTTATGAATTG
>JAQFXN010001074.1:0-16790 GCA_034693365.1 Liacarus xylariae
TCTAATTACTATCTTGGTATTAAGGGCTATTATTGAGTCTAATTGAAGATAACAATAATTTTGAATTGATTTTTTAGTGTTTTCGGACAAAACAGAAATCACACATAACTATATTTAAATTTTTTGATAATTATAATTGTCTCTATTAATTGTGAAATGAAAGTCATTCTAATTTTCTACTTCTCTGCAATCGTATTAATTAGAGTTAAGAAAGTTTTGTATTTAAAAGCTAACGATGCAGTGTAGACAAAATGTCCTGTCAGTGGTTCAATGGTTAACTCCACTTTATTTTATTGCTAATTTCCAATGCCAATTGCTTTAGCAAAGCTCAATTCTTGCTAGATTTAATTAAGAAATGGATTGAATAGCTCTCTTATTTCGAACGTAATCAATAAGTTAGAGCAACTCAATTGGTACATGCTCACATATTCTGTAAAATCACCGAATAAGCGTAATATTGCCTGGTGAATTGTTGCACTAACTCTATCTTTAATTGACACTTTTGATATACTGTAAGTAACTTTAATGAGAGACATAAAAATAGTGAAACGGAACAGACAAATAGGATAGGTTTAGAATATTTTATTATTATTCAAAATCGATGGCTAAAAATGCCTTTAAGTCAAGAAACTTGTTAGTAATGTATGAATAAATTTTACCTCAAATTAGATATTTGAACAAAATTAGAATTTAAAAAATAAGAAAAGTTTTAGTGCGAAAGTTATTTATTACTACTTTTTTAAAGCTAATGAATGAGATTCACGAATGAAAGCCTAAATGTTTTGCAATAAAACCTTTAAAACTTTTAAGTTTTTTTGTTTATTTTTCTATTATTTACGATATTTTCGTTCAAAAGTTCATTTTAACGAATCCAATTGTGTCTTTAACTGAAAATTAAGAAATTGTTGAATAATAAGTGTTAAATATATAGTTTGTCTGGAATTGTATCTGAAAATAGATCTCAAAAGATTCAATCATTTATTTTCAAATTATTATTAAAAAGCATATGAATGGACAAGAGTTTCAAGAAATACTGGTTTAAATTATTCTTTTACCAAATAGATAATAGATGTGAAGCAGGTAAATTTTATATTGCTTAAATTATTTTCTTTATTCTTTATTATTCTTTAAGCAATATAATTATTTTCTTTATCATTTCAACACCCATTCGAACTCATCTGATCCGATCAGTTGATTACAGTATCTCATTCTTTTAAATGTCATCATTAGATTTGTTAAAATTGATCCAGACACAATGCAAAGTTATGTTAAGTCCAGGAGGATAATTATGTTTCTTATTAACACATGATGATATACAATTTTTTTCGCATGTTTTTTGAAGACCTGGGTTTAATACTTGGATATCATTAGTTATTATACAAATTAATATACTGTAACTTAATATCCAATAATTTAAGCCTGAATTTTTAAAAAAATGCGAAAAACAAAATTGCAGATTATGATCGATTGCTTAGATTTATAAATCAAATACAAAGATTTTTTAAGATAAATGAATAGAGTTTGTAACAGTAGTAGCCAAGGAGGGTATATACCCCTGAGTTAGAGATTTTGCAAAATATCTCCTGTATTTTGGGGGCCCCTTGACTTTTTGAGACGCAGTTAAAAAATTTTGTTTTTACCTTACTCCCCCTGTGCATTCTCATATTTTGGAATTTTGTATACCCCTCCTCTGACTTTTTGAGAAAATGTTCTCAAAATACTCCAACCTATACCCGCCTTGACTCGACCCACCTTGGTCCCTCATTCTGCAATAATGATTGATCATGATGATTCAACTTTAAAGCTAGAGAACACAGCGAATATGGGCAAAACAAAGCTGATAAAGCACATACTTTTTTTTGATAAAAATCTGGTATTTCTGAAAGTCTTGTTTCAATGCTGAAAGAAAGAAATTCTGTTTAAATCCTTAGAAAAATAACAGAATTTTGCCAAATTCTTGCAGAATTAATCAAAATTCTGTTAAATTACATTATTTTTAATTAAATTCTGCAAGAATTTGACGATTGCGAAATACACCACACTATACCCCCTCCCCCTGTGACTTTGAGGCTCTTATCAGTACCCTACACCCCCTGACTTTGAGTTCATTACCCATCCCTAATTTACTCAAATAAATAATTTTTACAATTGTCACAAAATTATTGAATTTACTCACAGGACCTGGTGAATATACCTTTTATACTGTAACTCGCTTTAAGAATAAAGCACAAACTAATCCACGTTACATACATTGCTCTAACAGTAAATAAATTACTTTTTTGCTTCAAAATACTTAAAACGACTTGAAAGCATTCATACATTTTTATCAGTAATTGTCGGCAATATATTCCCTTTGCGGCACTGAATTTTCACAAATTACTGCTGTATTATCTATAAGTCTATCAATGAATAAATTTTCCGAAATTAATGCACAAATTTTGACATTAATTGCAATTAGATTTATCAAAATATATTTTTGTTTGAAAAAAAGCTATCCTATTTAATAAATTGTTTAACTAAATAATTAAGTTTGTTTTTTTATTACAATTTCAAGAATATTTTTTATTTTGAATCTAAACAACAAAAACAAAAATAATTACTTAAATTGAACTTAAAATAAAATTTAATTAACTATAACTTAAAATCTAACTTTTAAATAAATTAATTTGTATTAATTCATAGGGAGAAAAATTGTGTGAATATTAAATTTAGTTAAGATAAGAATCTCGATTCCGACAAATTATCTCTGTATTAATTATATATACAATAAAGCCTCGTTATATTTAGCTAAAGTGACAGGAAGAATATGTTAATTTATATTCTGTTCATAAATATTCTTTACTCTTTTTGATTTTCAATTCAAAATACATCAACATTTTTCTGGTATTTATGTTCTCAAAAGTTAGTATTTTTGTTGTTATTGTTTAATGGCCTCTAAAATATTCATTAGTTCGTGAATTGTTTATAATTAAATAATTTGAATAATTCTTTGTTTAGGTGTTGTTTGAGAATAAAGTCTGTCATTCTTTCCTAAATACGATTTATGAGTCATATAAATGTTTATTCAAAATAAGTTGTTTTAGAGAATAAAACAAAAATAAATATATTATATTAATGTCTAATTTACATATTTATTGCACAAAATTATTGAATCCACAGAACTCCAGACTTTTGACATTAGGGTTGAATAATCGAGTGCTTATTTAAAACAACAATACAGTTGAAGAATTTTTTTTAATAGGATATTATGTTATTTATAATATTTTTCTGAAAATACACTAAAAATTATATATATTTATATTAATTGAATTAATGAAATGTATATTTAAATATCTATTAATAAGAGGTTTAACTCAATACATGTGATTGACTTCAAATTAATAAGTTATAATATTAAATTGAATGTCTTTGTCAAAATCACTTTGAATGACTTGAAACTTATTAAAACAGTGGAAATTAGTTATTTGAATTAATAGAAACTATTAAAATTTAACCATATAAAAATAATGGTATTCAATAAAACCCCTTTTAGCAACGTTCTGGTCATTGCTTATAAAATCTATTAATGCTGCGATTAATGCATTTATTTTCACTTTGAGTAAATATTGATGTAAACTTCAAGTTGGGCTGACGTGACTCTTTTTCAATTTTAATTCTTAGTTTTTATTAAAATTCGAGAAAATTGAGGAAATTCGAGTAAAACTATCCAGACATTTCCTATTAATTAATTGTTTCATTTATCCGGGATAACATTGAGAATTAATCTACTGTATTCTACGAAATAATGTCAATAACTTGCTTCACTCAAAAATCAAATGAGTTACTGAACTTATAAAAACTTAGCAATGATTTATTAATATTTGACTCTTCCAGTAAATAAATTACAAATAATCGTCAAAAAGTCTCATCTTGAATATATGAGATTATTTGCTAGCACTTTTCATATTGGTTTATATTTTTAAAAAGCATTATTGCCAACAATTTTTAGGTTTATAAACTGATTTTAAGATATTCAAACATTTTGTGTTACTTTTGATTAGAATAACTACATTATATCATTATACACTTCAAATTAAATCTCACTATTCAATTCATATAAAGATTAACATGATACATTAAGTACAAAAAATAATTAAAAACAAAAGTAATACAAAGACAACAATTTAGAATTAATCATCAATGAATTCAAAAATAGTTATATAAGTTACAGTACAGTAGATTTTTGAATGCAAAATAATTGATTTAATTTTCTGATATTTATTGAAGCGATTGTGAACTAAATTCTGCAATTCTTTAAACTAAATATTCTTTTCTGTAAGATTTGTTTATTTAAATATAGATTTTTTAGAACTTATTCCTAGAATCCATAGAAAGTCATTTCTAAGAAGTTGCAAATTAATTAATTAATTAGATTAGGGATGGTTTCGAGGAATAGGAAGAATACCTTCCCTTTCAAATTGATCTCTTCGTTCTAAATACCAGCCGTAATATTCATCCATTCTTTTCTTTAATACAAAATAAAGGAATTTAAAAATTTTATAATAAAAAAGTGAATAAATAGATAAATACAAACCAAAATTTCTCTCTTGTCCTTAACATTAGGCAATTCACTGGTGTAAAGAAGAAATACCACAATAAACATTTCGGCCGTTAATGTGAAAAACTTTGCCTCTCTTAACAAGAATTTCATTGAATTTTCTTCTTTCTCTGCGAACTCTTTTCCGTGGATTCGAATCGATTCGTCTAAATATTCCCTCAAAAATATTTCTATTCTCTCATCACTGGCCAGAGGTGTGTGTTGTCTATTGATCCAATCGGCCGTTCGGCCCAATTCATTGGTGAAGAATCCCAAATCAAATCCCCGATAGAAATAACGCGAATATTCAAAATCAATTAGTGTTACGTTGTTTTGGTTGCGTTCGTCCAATTCGTTGTTCACTAATATATTTCCTACAATTAGATCATTGTGTGAATAAACAATTGGAGACTCCATTCGGTGAATACATTCGAAAAGCCATTCATTTTCTTTTTTAAAATCCCATTTAAAAAAATTTTTAGCATTTATTTCTTTAATGATTTGATTTAAATTTGGTGTTTCTTCGTATGTCTTATTGTAGAAGTCATAAAATGTCCTTTTATACCAACCAATATCTCTAGCGTTTGGAACTTTCAGCGAATGAAATTTAGCCACTTTTCGGGCAAATTCTTTCACTAGATTTGGATTCTTTTGGTCCTTTACTTCCATGTGATGGCCCTTAAGATTTATGTAGTCATAAGAATTAGATTTAATTATTAAATTAAATATGAAATAATAAAAAAAAACCTATTGTAGTGAATGTATTTAAATAACTATTTTTAATAAACATTTTCATTAAAATTCAAAAATTTTTCATGTCATTCAGACAATAAGAATCTTATAAACCTATGTCCTTTCATTTTGTGCACATTCAGCATGTCTTTATTTGGCAATCCATATATTTGTATTTCAATAATTCTAATTTAATGGCTCTCAAATAAATAATTTATCATGCAACTTATTATACGAAAATGCACAAGTTGCTTCAATAACATTCATTCATTTTCATGAACGCCTTTTGTACATTTCGGTGTGGGCGTAGTGACCGAATGCTATGCATCAAGTGTCTTATGCACTTTGTCCCTCTCCTTCTAGAACAAGTGACTGCTCATTGCTAGCATTGAAGTGAGATATGAGAGCGATATTTGGCGAAAAGTCTAAATAAATAGACACCCTTAGATGGACTCCAACCAGCCAACCTTCACCCATATAGGCGACCACCATGCCTACTGAGCTACTTCGCCCCTTCAATAATATTTTGTACTTATTTTGAATTAAACGGCTTTATTTTGAACAATATATGGACAGTCAAATAAAGCCTTTAGATAGTGTACAAAAAATAAAAGGACGTGGGTTTATATATATTTTTGGAAAATCATTTATTTTGTTATACTATACATCGATGTATTGTGTGATTTGTCCGCCACTGAATATTCCGTATACTTTGGGTCCTAAGTTGTGTTCTGAAGTCAACAAATTGATGACAACATCCGAAAGTCTTTCATCCTCTTGGTTTTCTTTAATCCATTTCTCGCCATAAAACCTGATGAATACCTGTTTGGGTTCGTCACCTCTCACTTCAATTCCTTCAGTCAGAGCGCAATGAAATAATAGATTCGTAAATCCTCCGCCTATTCTATTCACAACAATCTTGTCTAAAGTAATGTCATTCCAAACTCCGTCTAAATATTTGGCACAAACCTCAAGACATTTAGTTTCAATATCTTCAGGGGTGTCTCCTCTAAATATGTCACTCATTTTCAACAGTAATGCTGTTCTAATGATTTGAATCCTTATGTTGACGTCTATTAAATAGCATTTCCTGTGAGTAGTGGTATTTCATACTAATTGATAGCAATTATCTCTTAATTGTGTAAAATCTCAAAATATATCTGAGTTTGAAGGATACTTTGGATTAATTTATGTTTAATGTATTGATGTAATGATGTTTAATATTCTTTATACAGATTAGGGATGGCCGATAAAGATGGTATATATAGCAGAAATGCTCAAGTGTCAAAAAATTACCGATGTGGCACTGAGTTATGAAATGAGGATGTAACATGATTTTTTAAAAGTATTACAAGTTGTAATTTACAACCATTCTTTCAATAATCTGATGTAAATAGAAAATTGACCCATTCTTACGATATTTGCCTTTTGTCAAGGAGCATATTGATTTCAGAGATATTTGCAAAATCATATTATTTTTTAGTTCTTAATTTAATTTTTTCTATTATAAAACATTTTAAATAAACCCATTTAACTCTATTCCCAACAATTTCTCTGACCTTTGTTATCTCCTCTGTAAACAAATCAATTGCGATATTAAATGATTTGTAAAGATTAACTTCCTTAAATGTGTTTTAGATGCAGATTTAAAAGCATACAAATAGAAAAACACAAGAAAATTGTTAACAAATAGATAAAACAGGCAAAAAACAATTTTAAAAAAATACTCTTTGACTAAACTTCAAGTTCTTAATTAAATTTTTGTGGAGGAATTATCATCCCCTTAGAAAAATCAGCTAAGCTGAGATCTTAACAATCCCTTTTTAACCAAAGTATAAAATTGACGAAGTTATTGGTTACAGGGAAGTATTTTGAAAAAGTTTCAAAATTCCTGTGAATACTGTATTTTGCGGTTCTGTGAAATTCTGCTACTGTTTTCCGAACCAAAATAATAAACATATATTCCGTGAGCTTTTAAAGAAAAAGTAGCCATTTGACCCTGAACATCCGTGTTCGAGTTTGTCCAACTCTTTTAAATGTTCGCATCCATGTTTTATAATTGTAGTGCAAAATATACTTATTATCAATTAGTGATTATTTTGAAGGTTTGTATAGATATCACGACATTATACATATAATTGATAAAACTAGAAATTTTAAAAATTAGTTGTATTTATAAAAGTTTAATAAAAACTTTCGATCAAACGCATTGACAAATTACATAATCAAAGAATATTTAATGTAAATTATAGTTTAAATTAAAAATAATCCTCTTATGAGATTGTAATCGAAATATTAATATCTTAAAAATAAAAATTGTATCAAATTTGGCATTTTATTAATAGTTCCAATATTTATATTTTGCTTTATTTATTGGAAATTCAAGTCATGAATTATAATGCAATCCATTTATACCAAATGAACCAAGTTTAATATAAATAAAAATTTCTAATTTCTTAGATAAAAAATATTATACATTTCATTTAATCTTGAAAATATTTCAGTTATTATATGGATCAGTCATTCGTCAAATCAGAATAGACCTGTGTCAATATTTAAAATATGTTATTAAGAAATTATCCTTTAGTTAAAGATTATTTATAAAAATATTAGAGAAAAGTCTATTTATATGTAAATTGAATTGAAATCAACTTCAAGACGTCCCTATTTCTGAACATTAATTCATGTTCAATCTAAATTTTAATAATTTAAGCTATTTTTAACAGACTAAATAAGTAAATTTAGAAACTTTAAAATAAATAAAGTTTACATTATACACTATCAAAGATAAGAAAAATAATCTTTAACTGAATAATGATTTTTATTTCTCTGCCTTTGACAGAGCTAAATGATTAATGGATAATCTCTTGCAGTATATATAGAGGTTTGAAGATTTTTGAATAACCCTGTAGAATCACAATTATATGTCATCCCTTGAATGCAATAACCAATGAGCTAAAACCAGTTTATGATGCATTGCCAGAAAATAACGCTTTTAAATATACTCACTTAATAAATGTATATATGTGAACAAACATATTTCATCATTTGAGTGCAGTAGCACACGTCACTAGTGCTACTGGTAACCGGTTTTAGCCCATAAAAGCTAATAAAAGTCTTAGTAAATATTAACGAGACTACAAATTTTTTTTTATATATTATATTGCTAATAACATTATGGCTATGGCGAATATCTATTGTCGAAGTAATTTATCGATGTATTTTATGTTTGACGTAATTTATGGGAGGCCCAATAATATGTATCCACAATAGTGGAGTCCAAACCGGTTTGGAGGAGGAGGAGCTTATGCATATATTGGAGGAGCCTATAGCTAAAGTAGGATGAGCCAAAACAGAGCCAAAGTAGCAATCTAGTAGTTCTATTATATTGAAACATGTAGCAATCTTATTAAACTTAAAAAGGAGTTCCTTTAAGCTCACACATGCGTTTGTTTCAACTCAACATATACATTATGCTCTGTAAACTATTTCCTATTCGAATAATACATTCAATTTAATAAATAATTCTAAACCATTCGGTTTGGGCGCCGCCGCGGCCGTAAGATTTGGGTTTAATACATGTTTTATGGATGTTTAGCACTATATCCTACTTCTTCCAGAATAAAGGAAGACATATATTATTTGACAGAAGAGGGTATAATATTGTGCAATAATATATGAAGTGTAAAAAACTAAGTTGTGCGCAATATTTTAGATGTAATTTAATTTGTAATTAATTATTGTTAATCACAAGATTATATAAAAATATTACATTGTTTCGAAGAACAAAATAATTAGTGCGGGGGCAATCCAAATTGCGAGCATAAAGAATATGCTTATTTTAATATACAAAGGTTAAAATATTGTGTGAAATTTCCCAAAGATTATTAATAATTTAAATTAACAGTAATTATGAATTATAGGCTTGAATTTGAGGAAATTATTTAAAGATTATATAAAAATATTATATTTTATAGAAAAACAAAGTTATTAGAAAGTGGCAATCTAAGTTGTCACCTTAAATAATACAATTATTCCCATATACCAAGGACAGTAAGGTGATAATAGTATAAAATTTCCCAAATATTATTAATAATTTAAAATAAAAGTAATTATGAATTATATGCTTGAGTTTGAGGTTATTATTTCGCAATCGTTAAGGGTTTAGTCAAATAATGAATAAAAGATTAGATGACATGGAAATTGTAGATGTCATTTGAATTCAGGGTACTTTGAGATAATAGTTATTTTTAACTTAATCTTAATTCTGTAGAGGAAAAAATGTCTAATTTAAGTTTGTAATAATGGGTTTCTTTCTTAATCGAAATTTGAAAAACATGAATACCTCATCAAAATATGAAAAATGTTAAGGGGAAACCAAATTAATAAATTTTAAGAATAAGTTGCAAAAATTACTTTTCTAGTGTTTTTGTCATAAATTCAAAAATCACATTTGATTTTTTTTGCTTAAATCACAAACCATAATGCATCTATTGATCTGTTTATAATTGAATAATGTACATTGGTGAAAATCTGAAGCACAAATTGTGTATTACACGCGGCATGTTTTACATGCTATTTCTTCAATTGGTTCGGCATGAAATAAAAAAATATCCAAAAATGAACAATTTTCAAACTAATATTCATTTTCACAGTGTTTTTGAAGTTCTCTAGAATAAATATTATATATGTTTGAAGGGTTAAAATCCATAGCCAAAACTAATGATCAATAGAACTACAAAAACTATTGGAGAAATTTCTGGTATCTGTTGTTTTCTGTATCAGCTTTAGAATATTTCGTACACTTAGTATAACAATAGTAATTCAAATAATGTTATTTTTTATAAAGTTGTCAAAAGAATAATTACAACTCACTCGAATTGCACCTCTCGCCACCACATCCCTGATTTTTACCCTTAAGCTCGTTGTAAAATATATTGTATTTTTAATAATAGTAACTAAAATAAAGTTATTTTTTATAAGATGTCAAAAGAATAATTATCCGATTAAAGCATATCTAAATAGACAGACTTTAAATACACTCATTACACATAATTATCTTCTGATGTCTTTCTTTATCTTTAACACATTGTATTCTTTCTTATTTTTTAAACCATAAAATTCTCATAATTTTTGTTAATAAATATAAATATTAGCATATTCTGTGGCTTATGGTTATATAGTTTATCACAATTATCCAAAGAAGTAAGACTTCTTAATTAGACATGAGTAGAATCAAATTAATCTAGTAAATATCTAATTTATCTGTAATTTTAATGTTCCCAGAATATTAGAAGAAAAATTTTATCCTCTACAGAATTAATATTAAGTTCGAGAAAAACCATTATCTCAAAATACTAAGCATTGGATTAATTATGAATTATATGTATCATTATATAAAATACATAAAGGACATTTATCGTTAAGCATATATTGACATTTATAAATATATTTAGAAAGAGGTCATGCAATGGCACAATATTCGAATCGGAACCATATTTTTATCTCCTATAGTTTTCGAGTTATTAATTTTTGAAATTTCAAATTAAGGCAAATTCAGCTCAAAAGTCGCACATTCAAAATTAATATAACCCCCGCCCCTAGGTCAAAAAAATCTGAAAATTATTTTCTAGGCTCCAAATAAGGTAAAGATATTTTTGAGTTGAGTTTTCTGATGAAGTAGAGATTTTTGTATAAATTCTTATATTTCTCTATCCATGACCTCTTTCTAATTATTTTTATAAATGTCAATATATGTTTAACGATAAATGTCCTTTAAAATATTAACCCGAATACAAATGACATCTAGACTTTCTATATTGTCTAATCTTCTTATTCAGTATTTAACTAAACTGTGAACGATAGCTAAATAATATCCTCAAACTCAAGCCTATAATTCACTATTTTTTTATTTTAAATTATTAATAATCTTTAGAAAATGTTACACTATTTTCACTTCATTATCCTTGTAATATGGAAATAATTGTTTTCTTGAAGGTCACAACTTGGATTGTCCTCTCTAATTATTTTTCATTCACTCATTCATTTTAATGAGCGTCTTTTGTACCGTAGAGACCGAATGCTAAGCGTCAAAGCGTCTATGCACTTTTTCTCACTCCTTCTAACCTTTGGGGAGAAAATCTGCAAAAAGATATTTTTAAATTAAAATTTATTTTTATAGAACTGATTTAATAAAACTTTGTTCTAATTTAGCATTAATTAAGCAATAGAAACCCGGTTAGTTATTTAATTTAGAGCTCCCTGTTTCACCCTGTGTTGATTCAAAGTGACAGATATCTAATTTTGATTTGGACCATATCTAAATCTATTTTATAATGCTTCAAACAATTCTTTATGGACATAAATTGAAACTATTATTGTAAATCTTTTTATTTTTATAATATTATTTAGAGAACTGATAAAATTTGTGTATTTTTCTAGATTAATTACCTTGATTATCAATAATATTTGAAGGTTATTTTTAGGCACATATTTTATAAAGATAGTTTCTTTGTGAATTGGATATATTTTGAATTTTTATCTGTACCTTGATTCCTTTTAATACTCAAATAAGTACTGTTTTATTGTATGATTTGATAATTTGTTTCAGTACATAATTTAGTTAGTAAATTATGTCGATATTTTTCGCACATTTTCTTCCCCAAAGGTTACAACAAGTGATTGCTCATCGATAGCTGTGAAGTGAGAACAAATGAGAGCTATATTTGATTATACACCCTAAGTGGGCTCGAACCAGCGACCAGGCTCACATTATCAGTTCAAGCAAAGTGACCAAAAAAATATCTATAATAAAGTAGTTTAATTCTAATGTTTTTTGATTTTATTTTTATAATTAAAAGTAATATTTGTTAGCATGGTTAACAATAAATTATTTTTGGGAATTTCAAATATGAGTGTTAATACAATTGACAGAACATAATTAATTAGAATATAAATCACCAAGTTTAATAGAAATTCTAAATAAGCATTTTGTTCTAAACTGATTTGAATATTATTCTCAAATAAGAGCAGTAATACTAATATATTAATTAAATACGATATCTGTAGTGAAGAGCGCATTGGTTTCCAATATTTTGAAGACAAAAATCTTGTAATAATTGATTGATTTGTCAGTAAATGTATTAATAGATAACAGTATAATATTGAATGAATTGAACCAAAAATGCTTCCTTCGAATGCACTAAATATTGGCATTTTGTCGAACACTGTTTCCCTCATTTGTCCGATAATTACACTTATTAACAAAACTAATGCCAATATTTTAATTATTCTTTTGGTTAAACGACTTTTGTATAGTTTAGTTAAATCTGTTGTTTCCATCAAATATCCCAGAAGTAAGCCATTGATGTAAGCGCTTATATATCGAAACGGTTTTATACTAATAGCATCAATGTAATTGTTTCTAAATTTAACATGATAATTTAATTGTTTTTATACTTGTGATAAAATAATTTTCATCAAGATGAAAATTTAGAAAATACAATTAAATTTTACAATTCTTCTCTTGACTTACAAACTGAAAGCAATTGGATTTTCTAATGGAATTAAATTAGAGAAACTATTATTGACAATAATTCCGCTCATTAATTCAGTGGTCACTCCATTCGAATAAAACGAGTAAAATGTTATTGAAAAGCAAATAATATGCCCAATAATTATTGAAATAAGTCCAGTCTTGAAATTTCTGGTTGAAATAGAAAATAAATTTTTTTAGTGTTGCGATGAATAAATTCATTAATCGTTATAATATTTTATTCAAAATATCAATCGTCAAATTGTTCGATACAGTAATTACAATGAGGGCACCCGTACAGCTTAATAAAAGGTAAGGTATTTTGCCAATACCCATATTGTGGCACCAAAAGCTGTAAATATGACCAATCCTACAGTGCGCTAGCGGTGATAAATTCAAGGGTTTTATGATTTAATTTTTCTCAAAATTAATTTTCTACATTTATTGGCCATGGCTAATGGAATACCGACAGGAGTGATCAGACTTTTCTAATATGTCATTTGATTAATCACTGCATAAGCGTTCCAAAAATATAAAGTTTTGGACAAATAAAAATGCCCATGGTCTGCAGAATTTTATACTATCCATATATAGTACAATATTGATGTTCAATTATTTTAGGCCAAACTTAAATAAAATTATTGAACTTTCTATTAATTGGAAAGTGAAGATTAAAGATTTAAAAACGATTATTATTTTTCAATTTTATTAATTAATTTTAAGATAAAAAAATGAATATTAATTTTACACAACATATGGATTGTATAAAATCTCTGCAAACGATTGGCATTGTTATTTTTCCAAGACCTTTATATTTTTTACAATTAAGTAAATTAAAAAGAGTGTAAAATCTGATAAATAATAAAAATTTAAGGACTAAAACCGTCGAATGTATCACCTAAGCTTGTTAATATTTTCCTTATCTACACCTTTTGCCACATAATGTTCAAAATGCAAAAATGCCGCATCTTTTACTAAGCATTACTTGTCCCTAATTGTTAGAAATTCTATTGTGAATTGAAATAAAATAAAGAACAAAATAGTTGTGATAAATATTTATTCTGGATAAAAATTACTATTCCTTGTTGCTTGAAATTAATGTAGACATTTTTGAATAATTATATTAATTTAGAGATTATAACACTTACTCGTAATTCATACTCATTTTTATTTGATTAAGCAATTACTGATTGCCAAAATATCAATTTTAATTCGGGTCATTCATAGAAAGTTATTATAACAAAATTTTTATTTTGAGTTATTTGATATTAATGTTAAACTTTCGGTAAAACAATAATAGCACATAAAACTATAAGCTAATGCGCAAGAATAAAGCATTTGTCCGTCCTCTTTAAAATCTGGACGGCTGTAGATAAATAAAAATTCCATTTAGTGACGTCAAACCGATTTATGTTGAAAACCCCAATATAAATCCCTATAAATCAAACTCAAAGCTGTTTCGCACTGATTTCATAAAATACGATAATCTGTCAGATAATCACAAACAGTCGTATTTTTTTGATGGTTTCAGAATCGGTAACAGTTAGTCACTATTCACACACACAGCTCACAAAGTATTTATAGTATTGCTATTTATTCTTAAATCAAATCAAAATAAAGATAAATTATGTCAATTTGAGAGTTTACGTATGTGTGAGACAGTAAATTCATCATTTTATTTTTTAGAAACCAATTGCAATCTAAATTCAGTTTGACATTTAAAAATAATTTACATTATATTTATTTATTTATTTATTTAGTTTATTTATCTAAATTATTATCTTGGAGAATCTACTGTTACACAAAATTTTCAATTATTTCTTTTGTACTTGATGAAAATATTTATCCTTGAAATGTATGAAAAAAAATAATTTTTTAAACTATTTTATAAACTGGTTTTTCTCTCAAATAGTACTGCATTTTTCAATTACAGTAAAGCATTTCTTTAATGCATAATTTTTAGTAATCTAATTAATATAATGATAATAATAAAATTTAAAATCATTTTTAAAATTTTATTATAGTTTAAATGAAAAGAATTACTTTGAAACGAGTTTCAACTCAACCAGGAATCACTACTTTACTCAATGATATCATAACGAGAATAGTGTTACAGATTTAAGAGAACACACCTGGGCCCTTCATACAACGAGGTGCGTGGCGATAGCTGATCGGATACTACAAATTGACCACCCTTGGTTTGGGTCAATGGTCACCTTGCTCCAACACAGGCCCAACATACAAAACTTAGAGAGAAGGAATGCTCACCCGAGGCAGGGTTCGAACTCACTACCCTGTTCACTATTAAGCAGATGTATGATTAGTAACCCCTACGGCCTTACTTCCAGAGTTTCAAAATATTTGTGCTTTTTGTTTTCAATACAAAATAATAAAATTATTTGAATAAAAATACTAAATAACAGTATTTGATTTCGAATTATTTTTACTTTCAGAATATTATTATCATTATTTTAAAATAAGGCTATTTAATGGTAGGAAAATTTTTATTTTTAAATAAACTTACTTACAAAGTGTTGAAATTATAATTGGTGTGGTGAGATTTAATTGAAACAATACAACGATAAACCAGGACCAAATCATACACTATTTAAAAATTAATATTTTTAACATCTAAATTTATTTAATTTAAACAGCTAGGAATTTTGAAAATTAAAAAGTCTTAGTGCGATTTATATGCAGGTTGCGCATTCTCTCAATAACAATCATAAATTTTCCAAATTATATCGCGCATTATAGGATTTAATAGAGGGTATTAATTTAATCATATTGATCATTGATAAATTTAAATGATACCATTTCCTTGGATGAAACAAAGTTTGAAAGAAATAATACATTGAAAATCCAATTCTTCGAACAATTATTCTCAATCGAAATACTTGTATATCGGGTTAATTTATATTTAACAAAATATATGTATATATAAATTGTGAGATAATAAAGTGGTATGATTCTAAGTGTGCAATTCAAATAGAATTTGACCAGTGTCCTCAATGGATGGTGATTTTGTCGATCAGCTTCTCTCATGTACATTTTAGAGTATGTAATGCCACTCAACAAAATTAGTGCATCAAAACAACTTCGAGTAAACAAGGTGAATATGTACCAGATATATGAATAAATATATTCCATACGATGTGAATATACTAGCAGATATTTTTCTATAAACATTTAATCAATTTTTAAAAAATTTATTAAAATTGGAACTAATATATTTAACATAAAAAATATTGTTGATTTTTTCGAGTCTAACATAAATCCAATTGCTGGAATTTTAGCAGGACAAAGCTATAGCTATCAAAATAACTAAAATGGGTTTGGAGAGTTGTTATAAAACTAGCAAATTTGAAATATATTAGAAAACCAATAAAGCTGCTTAAAAAATTATAAAGCATATTTCACAATGAAGGGTCATTTATAAAATATTAAAACATAGACACTCTGAATATTTTAAAAGTATTTGTAACAATATTTTACGCAATCATTGAATGCTATACTTTTTTTAAAAAAACGAATAGAACTTTAATTTAATTCATCATAAGTTTAAATATGAATTGCCCTATAAATTAACCAGACATATTAATAATTTTGCAAACATCAATAATTTTAAATCAAATTAATACAAAATTACTAATATATCACTAAAACTTGTACTGCAATTCAAATATAGATTAATGAAGAAATATATTCAAGTTTTATTTCTCTTTTGTTAAATTAAACTTTTCACTGGTTTCGTAAATATCAATGCATTTATTATTTTTATTCTTACCAATGATAAAGAAGATACAGAAATGCCAAATTATCACAATTAAATGATAAATAACTTTAATGCCAGGAAATATCGCATACTTATCAGTTGGATTGCTTCGCGGAAGTATTGAGTCAATATTCCTGGTTAGAGAGAAACAGATAATTAACTTATTCGATCCA
>JAQFXN010001075.1:0-16785 GCA_034693365.1 Liacarus xylariae
AGTCCCCCCCCCCCCCCCGAACCTCTGAGGGGTTGATTGTGGCCGTTCTGAAACATAAACAATGATAAAATTACTTGGGCTGAGACGACCATTTCAGGCAGAATGCGTTCTTCGAGAAACCTCTCGAACTGAGTTCTCGCCCCTTCATTGCTCAGTTCATGGAGTAGTCCTCCTATAGGTTAGAAAAAGCAAAAGCAAAAAAAATGAGATACGAGTTAAGTATAACAGTTGTCGATGTCTCTAAACATATGATTTCGAGTTTTCTTTTATTATCTAAAGTGCGAAACCATTTATCGAATAAATATATAAAACAATTGAGTAATTGATTAAATGCAGTCATTTTTTGTTTTTATATGGTTTTGATCAACAAATTCTAGACTCGATTCACAACAGTTTATTTATTTGTTTAATTGGTTCAGAACTCACTTAAATTATGGCATTTGACAGTCGATGCGTCAAAAGGGATTAGGAAGTAGTCACAGGCCTCGCGCAGCTCTGGCACTGTCACACTGGGAGGACATTTGATTACTCCAGTCTTGAAGTACTCCTAAAAATAAATAGATTTTGATAAACACATTCACTAAATATAATTCAAAAAATTGAGTTTAAGTAAATGAAAGCGAAAGACAAAGTAATAGAAGTGATATTGAGATCGAAACAAAAACTAATGACAACTTTTGTACTTCATTTCACTCAACAATCGATAGAAATGGGTTTAAATCGATTTGAATGGAGAGGAATGTAAGACAACATTTGTCCAATCATTGTAATACTCACTAAAATAGCCTTAAAAACTGTTGCGGAGAAGCCCTCGAACTCGAACTCTCCCTTTTCGTTGGCTTTGGTCAGAGAGGCAGACGAGTGAAACATACTATAAAGCATTGTGTCTTTTTTGGTGCCAAACAGTTCTCGATTGACAATAAAACGGGTGTTTTCCACAACCAGTGTTATCCTATCGTTTGCCAGTTTGTTAGGCACCGATCCATTTGGATTTGAACTACTTCTGGGAGTCGGCGGAGAATCTGTCAGAACCATCGGTATTGACTTATTGAGTCCTTATTCTTATTATTACTGATAGCTTGTGTCCAAACTAACTGTTAGGGCTCTATACCACTGCTTCACAACCACTCACTGTTAGGAATCAGAAAAAGAAAAAACGAAGTAAAGCATCAAAAATATCGAAACGCATTCATTGCAATCAATATTTTGTTTTAATATAAATTATTTTCACATTTGTTACTCTTTATCGTCAAATAGAGTAACGATTTTAGAGCAAAATAATTAAAATTACAGTAAAAGGAATAAAATTATTATGTATTCAATGATTTTTAACTTTCAGTTAAAGATGTTTACATTTAATATAAGTTTTTTGAACTAAATCTACTTTTAATGATTAGATCGACTGAAAGATTGCATTTAAAATTTTTAAAGAATTATCATTAAAATGAATAAAATCTTTAATTATATCAGAATTATTGAGTGCTTTTTATAAATTCTAATATGAAATTCAAGTGTTATTTGTTTCATATATTTTTAATGAATTTTTGACTCAAATATATATAATTTAAGAATTGTTCCTTAAATGCATTTTAAATAATTCTTTTGAATTATTGATTAAATTTTCATAGAATGCATTCGTTGGTCAAGATTTCGACAAAAGATTGTTATTTGTGAAACATTTTCTGTTCAAAATTATAGTAACATTTATTGCATTTATTCCGGTATAAGAATAGATAGTATGAAAATGCAAATATCTCTGTGCGAAGAGTTTGTGATAGTAGAGTAAAGTAGTGTTACAGTTCTCTCTAGAGCTCTGTTAGAATTGTACTTTCAAATAGGATGGGAGGAGCAGAACAATAAGCGTCTAATCATAATCATAACTATTCTGTTCCGCTTCTCGAATACACGCTTAGAAAGTGTTTACCAAAACTAACACAAAAACGAAATTTAAAAAAATCAAAGAAAACTTTAGACAAAAGAAGACAAATATAAAAAGAGAAGAAAACAGTAGAAAAAGTTCAAATCTTAATAGACTTGGAATTCAAAGAAATAGAAAGCAATGGAAATAAAATGAAAAAAGTAAGAATCAATCCGTGCAATGTTGTAGTGAAATGCCAACCAATTTTCGTTGCAAACCATTGCAAACTCTAAGACAAATACTATTGCAATAACTTATCACAACAACTGATAACAGATAACGATAAGTTCAAGACTGAGCACCAGGTGCTCGACCATCACTATATGCATCAATAGATTTAAGAAAAACTCGATTTTGATTCATCATTATTGCGATCTCAGAGCAAAATAAATGCGATTCTAAAGTATAGTATAATAGGAATGAAGTCTAACGAGAGTTCACAACAGAAATAGAGCGAAGAAATGGAAAGACGAGAGAACAAGAGGTGGACATCGAATGGAATCGAGAAGTTGGGCACCAAATGGCATATAAGATGTCGATTGCCATCAAATCTGCGACAAATCATTAATTGCTTAAAACATTGAGAAAAGGATTCAAATAGAGTTAATTGGGCTGAGAAGACATGCAACAACTGGCAATGGAATGGTATGACAGCAGTATTGAAAAGACTCTTAAGAATAAAAAGTGGTTCGCAAACAGATTTCTAGCCATACATATGATATATAGCATTGAAAATAATGTTTGGAGAAATGGCTTTAACGACAACACATGACAAACATTATGGCTTCGAAAGTAAAAAATAATATCATATATAAAGAAATCTTCGCAAACAATATATAATAGAAAGCAGATATGAGTCTATCGTTATTGTTGGTAGTGTTGGCTCAAAGCAAAACATGATAACGAAATTTTTAAAGAATTTCCTTTTAGAGGGTTTCTCTTGAGTTAATAGATTTTTCAGTTCAATGTATTTCAATGCTTCAGAAGCTATGGATTGTAAAGAATAACAAATTTAAATCAAAACAATGCCATAAAATATAAGATTATTTGAGGTCCACTAAACTATAATAGTATTGGAGTTCATTTTTACACTGGTTAGCCATGTCTTTGCGCATTGTCTCAACGCTTAATACACTTTCCATCAATAAATGCTAAAAAATAATAAACTCTTGAATTCTCTTACAGTATTAAATGTTATCAAATAAATCAATCATTTTGTGTTGAAATAGAATTTTAGTCAATATTTTAGTAAAAAATACTGAAAATGTTAAGAATATGTTTAAAGAAATTGATTTTTGTTTCTCAATTTTGAAGAATCCTATCTATAAATATATTTTTAGATACAGTACTCAAAACTAATATTTTTTGAGTTAATAGAATTAATTTCCGTTTCAAGAAATAATAATAACAATAATGAATAACAAAAAGACTACAAATTGTGAGTCCAAATGTCATTTAATAATAAGTCACGAATTGAATAGATTTTGACAATAGATTCTCTGTTTTTGTATAAATAAAATAGTTTCCATTGTTTCATGACCTGAATCTCACTCTCAATTAAAACTTAAGACAATATACAAGAGCTCTACACAAGTCTGAGAGTGTACTGCAAAACACTGCAGAAATCAATTGAACGTTTCAATAGATATCTACAGAAATGAATATTTCTTAAGATTTATTGCAATAAATATTCTATGACTACAAATATAATATACAAACATTAATAAAAATTTGCAAAAGTATTGCAAATGTCAGAAACAAATGGACAGGACTTAGCGCTGAATGGTTTGCGTGGAGGGGATAGCAGTGCCGGTGCAAAACCAAATGCACAAAACATATTCTGTACAGTATTTGTATTTAAATTAGGAATAAATAAAAAACATTTTCAGTCCGACGATTGAATAAATTGGAAAGAATTGAGTTTAAAGTAAAATATATTAATATTTTATAAACAGCTGTTTGTTTGCCATTGATTTGTAAATAATAGAAAGCAATCGAATGGATAGAACTCTTTGACGGCAACAGACCTGAGAGTTGAGTCAATTGAATGCGAAAACTGAAAGCCAAGAATATGAATGAGAATAATGTGAACAATGTTTGCAATGGAGTTGAGTTCATGACATGAGGTAATGGAAAAGTGGTGACAGAACTATAAACCCAATTATGAGGAACGCCAACAGCACTATAACCAGAGTCGACAGTTTCATTAGGGGCTGAGATGTGGCCCGATATCTGAGGTTACGCCGCTGTTGTGTCCAGTGATGCAAAGCACGTAAAGGGGCTGCTCTGTGGCCATTCTCGTCCTCACCACTGACACTGTTTAGAACTGCACTTTCACTCATTACACCACAACCCAAGTCCGAACCGGTAGTGGAGGGCGCAGTTCCGTAGACCGCATAACAGGGTTCGTCAGCAAAGGTCGAACCGTCTAAACCCAATGGACGCATAGATGGGGACAGAGGTCGACGACATGCGTTAGGAGTGGACGGCAGAGAGTGAGCGCCGCGACTATAGTGCAAGACGTGTGTCGGCGGACTCGTTGCCGGTGCCAGCAGTGGTCCGCCTGAACCACACCTGCAGAGCAGAGAAGCACCACTACTTCTATGGGAACCACTGCTCGAGACAGTCGTGTGCGATGTGTTGTGTCCCGAATGCGAACGCTTTGAACCGCAATAGGAAAGCTCTGTTAACACCGACTGCGAGTCCAGAGTTGGCGGCGTTCGACACCCACTGGCCTGAGATGACTGGTGTGCGCCTCCACTCCAACGGCGAGTATGGGTTTGATGTGATGAATGAGATGTATGTGTCGGATGAGTCTGTATTGAACTCCTGTACTGCGATTGAGAGCTACTAACTCTTGTGCCCGCATTACTCAGGGTCTGGTGAGGAGAGTGTCCGGCCAGTGGTAGTGCTTGTGGTGGTCCAGCATTAATGTCAACTGTGACCACTTCCAGTGCTCACCAATGCTGTGATCAGAGATGAGGCCAGTCTTGCAGTGATTACAAGTCTTACACTAAACACTACTTCCAGTGATCGCTACCCAACACAACAGTTACTCAACGCTAAGGCAATCACTACTACTGTAACAGCGCTCTGACTATAGCGACTCCACTCTTGGCTCAGACTATCTATGGGTGGAGTCATCAGACGTGGGCTCAGACATACTCTCTCTGTCTTTCTGGAGCACCTGTACGGAGCAAATGGCGGATGTATTGTATACTTTCTTTCCATAACTTTCCACTTTCTCTCTCTTCAGTGCACTCTTGAGTCCAAACATTTGCCAAAACTTATAAAAACATTTCATTTTCTAAAACTTTTTTCATTTAATAGAATCAAATGGAAAGCGAATCCAAATCAATGGATAATAAAATACAAGACATGAGTTCAAACAACTTTGAGACAACTGTTGGCCAAGACGTTTGTGAGCCCAGTATTACTATTGAACTCCAATTGTCCTCCAATCACAACAACCCCTCAGACACTAATTCGGGTTTAATTCTAATACCGGGCTATCTATTGGTGAAGAGCAGCACTGATTCGGGAACTTATCATTTGCAGCAAACAGTTATGCAAATCGATGTCGACTCAGACCACAGAACTGCAGAGACAACTCACACCCAAAACATTCAGTTATCACTCGAATCAGCACTTAATCAAAATCCAGTGCCGATGGCCAGACCTTTGGAACAGACAATTGTGAACAACAATTGCACTGATATTTCAAATAATAATATTATGATTGGAGTCATAACAAGAAGTAAAGTAAATAAAAGGAAAGTCAATACAAGTGATGGCAAAAAGAAATCCGAAAAAACTAATTGTATTTTAAATGAAAAAAATCAAAAAGTTTTAAAACTTAATGAAATCGAGAGAAACGATAGAAATAAGTCAAACATTAATGAATTGAATGTCGAAAAACTCAATAAACGGATAACGAAATCAAATACAAGTGAATCCATGTCTAATCAAAATGAAAGACATTTACCTCCGAGTCGTTTGGTTCGCATTAATTGTCCCGTTTGTGACAAACAGTTCAAAAAGACATATCTTAACGAACACATGAAGATTCACGAGAACCAAAGGCCCTATAAGTGCTTGACGTGTGGAAAGACTTATCGGTATTTCATTTGATTCGTCATTAGATTTATGTATTGAATAATTTATAATTGAATTTTCAATCAATTGTCACAAAAGTTGGCGAACTTTGCTTCGAAACCATAAGAAAACACATTTAGCGAACAATCCGTTCACTTGTCCGGTATGTGATCTACGAATGTCTTCCAAGTTCTCAGTACAACAACACGTACTAAAAGTTCATGAAAACGCAGAGAAAAAGTTTGAATGCAGTAAATGCACCAAAAAATATGTAACTATTCATCAGTTGAGAGCTCACGAAAAATTCCATTCAGAAGACAGAACGAGGTATTAAACCATTGGTTTGCTCTCATATCTCTCTATTCAAGTATTTAATACCTGTTCTAAAGACAATGCGAATATTGTGGGAAAGTCTATAAACACATCGCATCTCTTGAACGACACCGAAGGCTACACAAGGGCGAGGAAAACAGTCTGGACTTAAGACTCAAGTGCTCCGCTTGTGGTCTCATTTGTCACAGTAAAACACATTATACGGCACACCAACGCATACATACCGGAGAAAAACCGTAACAATTATTGTCAAGTTTTGTACAATAATTTTAATGTCTTTTCATTTAAATATTTCAGATTCTGTTGCGAATCGTGTGGTAAAACATATCGACAGGTATTTACTGAATCATCGGAATTGAAATATTTAAATAAAGCATTCATTGCTTAATAGATCGCACAATTAAATCAACACAAAATAGTTCACACAGACCTCCGACCCTTCCAGTGTAGTCTGTGTGAGCGCACATTTAGATGTCGGTCTAATTTGCAGTTGCATTTGGATCACCACAGGGGCGAAAAGAGACATACGGTTTGACTACATTTGATCCCATATTTATACAAAACTAATACATATTATGTTTTAGTGCTCACACTGTAATCAGAAGTTCTTTTCGTATCCAAATATGTTGAAAGTAAGTCAAACCTATTGTCTAAACAATTAATTACTCATTTATGACACAATGACAGCACATTCGTCGCAATCATTTGGGTTTACGTCCTTTTAAATGCCAATTATGTGAAAATAAAAGTTTTTGTGAAAAACAAGAGCTTCAGAATCACATGCGAACCCATACGGGAGAGAAGAGACCGACCCCTAAACGCAAACGACTGCCCCTTCCTATACCACCTAATGATAAATCGGTTCAATTGGTGGCCAAACAAGTGGAAGAATCGTTGCCATCAAATGATTCAACACAAACAACTAATTCTACTTTAATTGATTCGCAAACGACTAATGAATTCCCAAATTATATCGAAAATACAATTATTTACGAAATCAGCGAAACTCAATGAATTAAATATTAAATAATTTATCAAATTTTTCAATCATTTCCTCAAATTTCTATATTTCACAACAATTTTATTACAAAATTCCATTGTCTTTCACTGATTTATCTAATTATCTATTTTTTTGCATTTCATTTAAATATATTTTGAGACTATATTCCAATTAAATCTATATTACAGTCAAATCAATCTAATCTGCATTTGAATTAAGATTTTGAAAGTTTTGCGAAACTAATAAAAACAATATTTAATTAATTTTGACCTAAAAATTATTAATTAATGTACTATCGATTCAATCAAAATAAAGTTATTTTTAAATAAAGCTTTTTTAGTAATAATATTTCTAAAAACATGATTATCAATCAAATGAAAATTTAATAAAATTAATCGACTTTTGTTGTAATTTAGTTATATTTCTGTTTGAATCGCTAATCAATTCAATCATATCATCAATTAATTCAATAAATATATCATAAAAACAAATGTCAAACCAATTAATCGCTGTTTTCATCAAAATTAATACGAAATTAAATTAAAGTTATTATAACTCTAACTGTTATTTATAATTAAATAAAAATTAGAGAAATAGTGATTTGAATTAGATATTAGTTTGGCTCACATTTTAAATAAGCAATCATTGCATTCAAGTCTAAATCAAATCATTAATACATTATTAATTGAATTGAATATACGTTTAAATTATTAATTAATTACTGATTAAAACATTTTTTGAAAAAATGTATTTTTGTTTTTATTTACGAAATTAGTATTTAATAAAAGATTAATAAAATCTATAGAAACAGACCTGAAATGGATGTGAGAGTTGAGTATAGATTGTGAAGAAATGAACTCAAAATTTAGTTCTAATAAACAAACGAATTGTAATTCAATTTAAACGAGATTTACATAAATTGTTTACTTTTGTTGAGTCAACCAAAACAGTGATTGCATTCAATGTATTCAATAAAGTGATTGCAATGTTTGCAGTGTTGACACATTGAGGGCATTCACATCACATCTGTAGAGACTCTACTCTTACATACTCTGCAGTGGAGTATAGATAGCGTTGGGAAGCAATTTTGGAACTAAACCTGATCACCAGGTTTACCAGATTTAGTAGTACAGTATATAAATAATTAAATAAGTTAATATATGAACTCTTCTGTAAATTAATTGAAATATACGGATGAAAATTACGAAAAATAAAAAAGCAGGATATACTGTAGTTTTGGTGTCACTTTGGGAAGGCATTGTGCAAACATAACTTTATACACTACATTTGGCAGTTGTTTTATGTAGTATCAGGACAAACATCGACAAATAAAATAATTTAAGTTAGATATATTAAGCAAGTTGTGCGGAATATTAGAATGCATAACACGATTTATAATTATGTAATCACAACTTCATTTATAAGAGATGTACATTTGCATACACCAGACGTACGTTTCATTGCTATTTTGCAAGCAAATCATCAGTGGTTCATATGTGCACCGAGTCTTAGATCGGTTTGAAGAAGAAAAGTAGAGTAGAGTAGAGTTAGGCTGAGTGGGGATGAGCGGGTAGTAACAGACCATCTGGTGTTGAATTTCAAACTTCTTTCACACATTATATCAATTAATAGTGATTTACGATGCTTGCGAATAATTAATCTATAATTATAAATTGTGTATTATGCATTCTAAATAAAATAATGTTCAAAAGCTTATAAAAAATTAATTGTTACTTTTTAGCATAAATATAGAATATAGTTTTTGTTAATTTATTTTTTAGAACTATTTATCTTATACAGAAATAACCTAAATACACCCTACCTCGAAAATTTTGTAAATACCTTCCTGATTTTTCAATCTATAGCAATTTTTTTTTAGTTTTATCGTTTTTTAGTACTCCCCCTTTCTAAGAATTAATTTTAAAAAAATTTCAAACAAAATCTTATTTTTCGATGTTTTTGTCATTCGATGTTTAGTCCGGGAACCGTTGACACTATTCCAGAATATATGCTTCAAATTACTTTTTAAAATATCAATATTAAACTGCCATGGAGACATTAGTCTAAAGCTTCAGAAAGGTGTTCAGAGGAGTGTATTGTATCATCATTTTACAGTTTTTGGTCAGGGGGTAATCCAGGAGAAGGTACAGGATTTCAAAAGGAATTCACAGAATTTGATAGTTCTAATAGAGTTCTACTATTTTAAGCATTTTATGCAAGAAGTTTACTATATTTTAAACTAATTTGATTTTTTTTAAGAATTTATCTTTTTCTTAAAAATATTCTGTGAATTTTGGAGAAAATTGCTCAATGTGTACATCAAGAACATTTTTGTTGTCAGGAGGGATATTCCAGCCTGTAATCTAACCTTCGACATAATGGAAGATATCTTTTAAATATTCCATCCATTAATAGAAATATTATTCATTCAAAAGTCTAAATTCTCCAATTTCTCAAAGAACTCAAGAGAATAATTAAAGAAAATTTTCTTGATATAATTTTAAATAAGCATGTTTTAACTTGTGTTATAAGAATTGTGTACCAATTAGAATAGGGTTTCACAACTTTATTCGAATATACTGTTAAAGTCAAAATAGTTTGAGAGTTCTGTCTGTAAGTTAGTTTATCTTACATTACTTACAATGAGGTGATCCGTACTGGCGAATAAAAGTTGCTGTTTTTTGCATCTTGATCCAGTGGCATCAAATATGTAAATAGGCAAAATCTTAGGTTGCGCTAGCAAACCTAGACGATAAATTCAAGGGTTTTATTATGTAAATTTTCATAACCTAACAGATTGTACAATTGTCTTAAGCTAATACAACAGAAAATATATATATTTTTAAAAAGCTTTTACTATAAAGAATCTATTTTATCCAAAATTATTCTTCTGCTGTAAGTGGCCAATGCCGAGGTGATACCGCCAAGAGTGGTCAAAACTTTCACATATATCATTCAATTCGCCACGTCATAAGCTTTCCAAATATATATGTTATCAATTGTATTAGCTTAAGACAATTGTACAACCTGTTAGGTTATGAAAATTTACAGAATAAAACCCTCGAAAGGTGGTGGTGGCGGTAATCACATGTATGCTAAACGTGGAAAGGTAATTTCAAACTCTATTCGAAAATATAGGTTAGATTAAATTTTTATTTTTAAAATAATTTTTATTTTAAATTTATTGAAAATTATTTTTATTTTTACATGCATCAAAATTTAATATAACCTGGATTTTCGAACATAGTTTGAAATTACCTTTCCAACAATATATATATCATACGGGTAAATTGCGAAAATATTTGTTGAAAGCATATATTATCATAAAATATCGTACTTTTACCCCTAAATAAATACCAAGGGGTTGGTTGGACACCCTGAAATTTTGCATAGTAAACTATAATCAACATTTTATTGATTAGTAAAATCAAAATTGCAAATTTTCATCGAACCCCAAATCCCCAATGAATTTGTGTTGCAGTTGTGTCACATGATGTTTATAGGGGAACAACTTAGGAAGTTTTGGACTTCTTAGCAGATAAATACTGTATACAAAACTTTATTTTTAGATTGATTTATTAATAATAAATTATTATACTATTTCATGTGAGCAGATATGTGAAACAGCCAGTGGTTTTCTTTATAGGATCAGATTTATGTCAATAAAACTAATACAAACTTTATTATTTTGTATTAGTTTTATAGACATAAATCTGACCCTATAAAGAAAACCATTGGCTGTTTCACGTCTGCATGTGAATCAGTAATGTCTTTTAAAATGTTAAGCTTTTAACAAAACTAGAATCAAAATAATGTGAAACTTTTATTCCGATTAATACTTCTCATGAATTTGTTTATACCAATTGAAATCAGAAAAATAATTCGATATTCTTTATAATTAATCAAAAAGAATACTCTGGATTAGTTAATATCATTATCAAGAAACTTTCGCATGTCTTAATAAAGAAACCAGTTCCAATGCTTTACAGAGAAAACATATCTATATTCTTTTTTATTGATCAAGCTCAAAATCTTACATATTGAATTTAAAATCAAAGTAGTGAAGATAGTAAGCAATAGTGTCAACTACATGCACAATCTCTAACAAGTTAGAATGGACCCTGGCTCTATATTGAAAGATATAAATGTGTCATTGAAAATGAATAAATTTTGACCTAAAATCCACTTTTATGACCAAGAACTCTTTTTTTGTCTAATTCAAATTATTTTAGTCAAATATCCCTTTATTTTTTTTGAATTAAAAGTCAAATTCATTCATTGTTTTGTTCACAAATACTGTAGTTATTATTTTTGTAATGAATAGATGAAAATTATCGGGAGATTTTGCCACAAGTAATCAAGAGTGCACTAAACGAAAATTTAATACATTAAAACACATTTCATGTCATACAATAACAATTAAATGGGTTTAATTGAAAGTCAAAAATAAATTGATTCTTAATTTTTTTTTAAAAATTAAGGATAATTTTATTAAATTTAATTTAAATATTATTTATTGGATTTATTTAATTTAATTTTAGTTTGAATAGTATTGTATTTAAAAAATGTGTTCTACTGTATTAAATTGACTTTTAAAGTAATCGAGAGATTGCACCAAAAGCCAATTTAATAGATTAAAACACATTTATCAATACAATGACAAATTAAATAAATTTTAGTTAAAATCAGAATAAAGTTAAACTTTAAGTTTTATGCAATCAAGGGTCATTTAATTGAGCTTCATTTTAATTATGAGTTTTTTATTAATTTAATTTAATTTTAATTTAAATATTATTTTATTGAAAAATATGTTTTACTGTATGAAAGTGACTTCAAAAGTGTGAGAGAGAGAGAGAGAGAGAGAGAGAGGGGGGAGAGAGGGAGGGAGGGAGAGAGAGAGAGAGAAATTCAATTTAATACAGTAGAGCACATTTTCTAATACAATAATATTCCAACTAAAATTTAATTGACTAAATTTTAAAAATCATAATTAAAATTAATCTTAATAAAATTATCCTTAATTTTAACAAAATTTAAGCATAAATTTGTTTCTTATTTTCAATTAAATTGATTTAATTGCTATTGCATTATTTAAATGTGTTTTAATGTATTAAATTGGCGTTTGGTGCTTTCTCACTATTACTTGTGACGAAATTTGCCCAAAACTTTCATTAATTCAGGAAAATGCTAATAAGTTATTAGTAATAGCAAACAATTACTTAAATAATACATCATGCATGCAGGTATGGGGAAAGGATGAAATTTCAGGTTGTATCTCGCCAGCAGCCTAAGGGGGTATCGGCCAAAATTACTAGTTGGACCCCCATTTCCCCATTCCTGGATTGATTTCATATTTTATACCGGATAATCTAAATATTTTCTTATACCGTAAAAGGGACTTTCTTTAAACTGAGTTTTTCAAACAAAGGTCCTAGCTACTGTATATCTATTAAATAGATTCTATTTGCTTAAAAATTTTGTGACTAAAATAGTAGAAGCAATTTATTAAAATATTTAATACATCTGAATCTACAATCTTTTAAACATTTACTATTACTGTCATCAAAATTTTATCATCAATAGTATTCAATACCATTAATTTTAAATAACTACAGTATTTAACCACGTTTTAAACATTCCCCCTTATTTGAACAATTTGTAAAATGGCAACAGAAGTTAAAATGAAATCACACATAAAATATTGAATTGAATTAGTTTTGAAAAGAAATTCAACTTTTCAAGCAATTTTATACAAGTAGCATAATTTGAAGTTATTTATTAGTTAATACTAAATTTAATTAGTTATCACTCTAAACCAGGGATGTCCAAGGAAGGGTCTAGCTCGGAATACTCCCCAAAGTTTTGACCGGATACCCTTACAGACTCAGTGAGGTACACCTCCGCCCCTAGGCAAATTTTAGGAAACGGCGCAGAAGGGACCGTTTATGATTTTTTTTATCAAATTCATTACAAATTAGTAATAATTCACTGTTTTCAATGAGACATGTATTGAAAAACCAAAAATATACAATATTTGAGCATTATTTCACTGTTTTCATTGAGTTTTGTATTAAGAATATCATAAATAAACTAATTTTAAACAATATTTTACTGATTTTATTGAGTTTTGTATTAAAAAATAAAACATTAAATAAACACATTTTGAGCATTTACACATGTAAAATGACTATTGCACACACCTCTTAAAATAGAACTTTTTCTAACTCCCCCTAACTTTTTGGACCTTGGACATTCGTGCTCTAAACACAAAAATAAACAATTTTTATTTTGGTTTTAGTATTTTTAAAAAGTACATCCAAAGTATTTCCTATGATAATTAAGATTTACCAAAGTTTACCGGTATCTATCCATAGACGCAATGTTACAAAAATTTCTGAGTTGGCGGTGTAATCCGGGCTATACTCCCCTTCCCCTGCTTTAGATTTAATAATATTAGACATTTGTACTGAAGAGAAGAGATTTAATAAAATGTTGAATTTTTTATTAAGAGTTGTTAAGAATTGAATCGTTTTGTTTGTATAATAGGAAGTCTATTGCGGCAAAGAAACCATTTGTACTGTGGATGGACTGCATTTCAATTGCTTATATCGCGTTCGAGTGAAAGCTTACAACAGCACTGGTGAAGGAGTCTATAGTGATATCATATCTCTTGCGACTGCAGACGGTATGCATATTTCATTTAAACATTATGTTCTGTTCCCTATTCTAAATGACATTAGTGCACAATCAGTTGCCTGGTTCACTTTGGACCCCCTGTCGGCACACCCGGACATTCTGCTATCTAATGAAAATCAGACGCTCACCTGCGATAGCTATGAGCACAGAGTAGTCTTGGCTAATATTGGATTTTCCCGAGGAGTTCATTATTGGGAAATAAATGTGGACAGATATCTAAATAACGCAGACATTGCATTTGGCATCGCTCGAGCGGAGGTCTCCAAAGACAAAATGCTCGGTATATTCACTCAATTTATATAAAATAGTTTTCTATATATCTCTCATTTCAGGTAAAGACGAATTGGGTTGGAGTATGTATATCGACAATAAAAGGTCCTGGTTTTTGCATTCGGACAGACACGACCGCAGGTGTGAAGGAGGTATTGAAGTGGGAAATGTGGTCGGAGTACTACTTAATATGGAGAGCCATGAGTTGACATTTTATGTGAACGATGAACAACAGGGATCGGTTGCCTTCAATGACCTCAAAGGTGTTTTATATCCGGCTTTTAGTTTGAATCGAAACGTAACCATTACTGTCACCACTGGTATTGAACCTCCAATTAGTAGTGGAGTGAACAGTGCTATTGAAAGTGAAGGCAGTGATGGAGAAACTAAAACAACTAAATAATTATTAATCAACCAATAAATTATTGATTTTGTTATTTAAAATATTTTTTACCTAAACTAGTCTTAATATAGAGTTTTTGTGAATTGTTTTTATGCAATTTTTAAAAATCATCCATTCATTTAATTACAATTCAATCGACAAACATATCAATTTAAAAATATTCAAAGAACTAAACATTAAACTGCTAATTTATAGAATCAAAATTCAATATTTAAATTATGAACATTTTATTTAATTTTTTTATTAATTTATTTCATTTCTTCCCATTTTTATAAATTGTATTTTAATTAAAGATTTATTTAAACGATATTATAATATACTTGAGATGCATTTGATTTGCAAATAATGTTTGGATACGATATACAGTTTATTATTCAAACAAAATTTAATTAAATTAAATTATATGATAAATAGGTTTAGTTACGAGAATCGATATATTGTATTGTAAATTATACGAGACTTTTATTGCTTTTATCTGTAAATACTGTATGACATGTATAAATTCGGTTATTTATAGCTTATTTTCCATTTTTACTTTTAATTAGATCCAAATACAGAACACAATTGTGTTCATTGCATTCGCTAAGAGTGTTAACAATAGTTCTTATCTTTAAGCAAAAATCTTAATTACTTTAAGCATTGTTCTAATTAATTCGAAATAAGTCTTAGTATCAAATCCCATATCATGAATTAGGCCATTCTTATTTCTTATTAAACTAGTCATTAAATTAATTCGTGAGAAAAAATTCTTATTTGAAATAATTCTTTCAATCAATCGCTAAAACATGTTTTCGATTCAGCAATAATTCAGATATTTTGCAAATTCTCTGTTTAGAAATGCTTTTAATTTAATTTCTACTTTATATAAATAATTGCCTAAATATACTATACTATAACTTTAAGTTGTATACTCTGTAACTTTTGTGTTTAAATATACGATTATTTATTGTAAATAACTTTGATTTAATCTTTTATGTGCCTCTTGTGGTCAAGTGATGGTTATATTCAAAGCTCAATTTTCGTTTCTTTATATAAAAACATTTATTGCAATATTAATAAAATAATTTTCATAATCTTTGTATCAATTTTTTTAAAATATTTATTTACTAACAATAATTGTTAAAATTACCATTTACTATTAGCTTACAAGTTAGAATTTATGCACTAGAATTGTAACCGAATGGACTTTATAGAACCCAATTGGAGTGGATTGTAAAGAAGGAGGTATACTGTTTTTTTTACCTGGACTGATTTTGGAAAAATGAGGGGTACCTAAACCAAGAGTCCTTAATTCAGGGGTAGCCAAGGGGGTATAGCCTAAATACCCCCTGAGTCTGAGATTCTGCAAAATACTCTCCTCTGTGTGTTTTTACCTTACTCCCCTCTGTGCATTTTACATATTTTTAAAAAATTAAACCCCTCCTCATGATTTTTTGAGAAATTTTTCTCAAAATACCCCCTCTATACCCCCCTGACACGGCCTACCTTGGCCACCCCTGCTTTAAATATTGTAAAGCATTATATCAGATATTCAAATGTGAAGATTAGAAGTGTATCGAAATAATAAATATATAAATATATATTTTTCAATTATTTATTTTTTGTATTGAATTTATACTACAGTATTTATAAATAATTTTTTAAAAAATAAAAATCTGTTTTCAAAATAAATTATCATTTAAATGTTTTTTATTTTATTTTTCTTAAGAAAAATTAAGTTTTTAATATTTTAACAAACAATAATTAATACAAATATAGAATAATAACCAGTTGAATTTTGTTGCTATAAGGAAAAAATTGACACTTCTAAATTATAAGATAATAATCTTGTTTTTAGAAAATTAATATTTAATTTTATTTTTCCTAATATTTACCAATGTCAAACCAAATTAAAGGTTTATTTGAAAAAATTATTTTTTGTATGACAGTTATGGCAGTATTTTTTGACAATTTTAAAAATGCTTTTGAACAGCGACGCTGATTTGGTGATGCACGCATCACCAAAATATATAAATAGAGTAATAATTTATAAGCTTTAAAAAAAGATAAGTAGAACGTTCAGTGATTCAC
>JAQFXN010001076.1:0-16771 GCA_034693365.1 Liacarus xylariae
AGTCTTGATAAATAATAAATAGAAAGTAGTTACATAAGATTAAAAAAAAGATTTTATTTGGACATTGATATTAAGGGAGATGTAAGAAGCTACCTGGTGATAATTGCCTATTTGGCTATATTAGCGTGACTGGTTCCGGGACATGGAGCGGTTCGGATGTTGGACCTAGGTGGAAAGATTATCCATTGAAATGCATTTAAGATACATTCTGGCAATTGCATAACTCTAAGCCGTGACATTCGAGGGCTCAGCCAGGATGTAATTTTTTATCCTTAAATTTTAAGTTTATTAGTTTTCTAACTAATAAAGAATATGTACCTTTAGCATGTTTATACTAAATATCATAACTACTGACTGCATTTATGAAATACTGAAACATTATTTTGCTTGATACATATATTTTCTCTATTTTCAACCTAACTGATTTTACAGAAATACTCATTATTCTTGTAAGATCATATTTACTAAATTTATTTCTTAATTGTTAGTTTTTAAAGAGATATTTTTGTATTAGTTATAATCAGTACGAATAGATTAAATCGATACTTGAACAAAATCCGTTCAATACAAAATCGATAAACACTCTAGCTGCTTTGATTTGTTATAAATTAATTCTTATTTTAGTTACCGCTTTGAATAATTTTGCTAGTTATCAAAACTATACCATGCATAATTTAGCCACTGATTAAATTAAAGGAAAATTTATTTGTTTAATTAAGAATTATTATAATTCTCATCAATAAGTTTATATTACATTTATTTAAAGGAAATTTTATTTCCATTAATGTTAGAAACTTTTGTTTCAATTATAAAACCAAAAATTTATTCTATTTTTACTATTCTTATTGAAAATAATTATTTTAGAATTATAAATTTTTTAAAAAATACATATAAAATAATACAAATAAGAGAGAGAGAGAGAGAGAGAGAGAGAGAGAGAAAAGAGAGCGGAGTAGCTCAGTAGGCATGGTGGCCGTTCTGCTGGGTGAAGGTCGCTGGTTCGAGCCCAGTAAGGGAGTCTATTTATTTCGATTTTTTCACCAAATATCGCTCTCAGTTGTTCTCACTTCACTGCTAGCAATGAGCTCTTCACTTGTTCTGGAAGGAGTGAGACAAAGTGCATTAGACACGTTGACGCATAGCATTCGGTCACTTCTCCTACACCGAAAGGTACACAAGGCGTTCATGAAAATGAATGAATGAATGAATGAATGAAATAAGAGAATTATTTTTCAGAGTATTAACATATGCTAAACGAGAACCTGAAAGAATATCAGGTGGTAAATGAAAAATGTTAAACTTGTAAATTAAAGTATATTATAATATTCGTTAGATTCCTTTTATTCTTTCTTATTATTATATTTATGTTCTATTTATATCTGTATGATTTTATTGGAATTACCGAATGAGTGTTGTCTTGCCTAGGTAGAGTACATTATTCTACGTAGGTCTATTTACTGAAGTACATTCGAGGGTCCATTTATCTATAACTTTATAAATAAAGTTATCTTTCTATTCATCGATAAAATGACTGAAACAGAGAATACTGTAATCAACTTTGCTGAGCGTCTCTATCTCTTTAGTACGTGACCCCAGTATTAGAGGAAGAGGAAGCAGATAACAATGACCCTTCCGAGGAAAGTACTAGCGCAGAAACATTAAGCGGTCCAATTTTAAAAAAATCAACTTTTGGCTTAAAGATAATAAAAGAGATAAAAACAGCACTTATTATTTGATCGCATATTGGACTGACCAGGAGCATTTGCGTAGCACAGAGTTACCGAATAGCACGACCCGTCACATACTAAGTCGTCGAACTATTAAAAGAAATAGCATAACCGCCTTTCATTCCTAAACCGAATTGTTTTATATTGGCATTGGATCAGGCTATATTTACGCCTTAAATAACAAAACACTGACAAAGAAAAGATTTAATCATCAGTTAAAGTAACACAAATCACAATATGACACTTGATTTTTATACTCTATTGGCAAATGATGGCTCACCTGTTTATGCTTATTAGCCGGACACAAATCCAACAACACTTCATCCCTAACGAAGATCATGTTGCAGACTTGCACAGGGAAATGTCACCAACTAGTGTTTAACGACCAAAGAAAGTTGAAATAAGAATTGCACTATAATTTCAATCCCCGATTCATTAAATAAATACTCTTCGTTGCGATGAATATATTGACCTGAAAAAGAGACATGACAGCACCTGTACGTTTTTCAGATTATATTGTCGCGTTCTCGGGCTCTCCGTTCCATATTACTGCGTATGGCCATCTGCTCGCCAAGTCTTGCGAGACCATATTACCTACTGCCCGAATCCAACGCCAACTGGCATAACGCCCATCCCTTAGATCCATCGTCCCAATTCTTCTCGGTTCCGGTCATAGACCCTGTCCACTCCTAGGTCGTGCGATGTTCTGCGTGGCTGACTAGACTCGAGCGGTTAAATCCTGAACAAATTCCGGGACTCGGATACCTGGGCTTTCAACCGAACTAACTGAACGATGCGAATTACCAGAGAGACTACCACTCTGGAATAGTCATTACTAGACCACATCATAAACACTAAAGATGCTCTTATCGATATTTACTTACCGTTCGGCAGCCTGGACGAGATCTACATAAAAGGGATACAATCTCCTTGTTTTGCACCAGGCCCGAAGGCCTGGGCCAAATCCTGAGTTAGGCTAATTAACTTAAAAGAAAAAAGAACAAACAAAGACTTACTTCAAAATTAAGGGTTTATTCAACGAAAGAAAGATTGATCAAATAAGAATACAAAATCAGTAATACGAGTTTACATTTAGTAACCTCGAACTCCAATCTCTTCTCTCCGCTTTTCAGCTCTCAATTTTATATATATATGTCTGAGTTTTCAGTTAATAACAGTAGTGCGCATATGAACCTAAATTGTTGGTTAATCCAATCACCTATTCTGATTGGAGGCTCAATATACCTCCTCTATGGATAAAATTATATATAGGCTTAAAGTCGATTGACGCAAATGCGTCTTTGTTTAGAAAGCAAAATTCCATTACCTGAGTTTACGTGATGCCCTTGGGCTGTCACGTATACTATGAATATCTCAAGAAATGTGACTTAACATATAAGTTCAGTTATTCTGAACACTAAAACATAATTGTTAATGTAGGTTATAATATTGGATTATAATAGTGTTTATAACAGAGGACTTAACATAACATTTAATAGGCTTTATTTTCAGCTCAATAGGTATACACCACAAGAGAGCATTCAAATAAGTCCTGACCTCTGTACCCTTAGATAGGCCTAATAGGTATGCACCACAAAAAGGTTATCCAAGCGTAGGCCTTATGATCAGTAATAGGTATGCAGCACAAAAAGTGTCATGTCTGCTAACTAAACTCTCTAATAATACGCCGCACTTACAAAATACATGACAACATCCCCTTCGTTCCCCGAAAACTTCGTTCCATCGAAGTTAAAATTAATCTCCTTCCTCTTACGGAGGTGTAGAGTTAATCCTCCTCCCTTACTGGAGGTGTAAAATTAAAAGCATAAATCTTGTTAACAATAATCATAGTAAATAAAATATTTTTTTAGCACAAATTGTTAAGAGTAATTTCTTATATTACATAATTGGGGAATAAATCATAAGTATAATCTACTTGTTAAATCACAATTTTAGGTAAATCAATGTTTACTTGTTATTAGTCACACTACCCCTAATATGCAAATAAATTAAATCACCCTATTTGACTCATAATTAATCTATGAATGTCAGTTAGTGTGACCGAGTACACGGTAAATTATCTAAATATTTTTCTTCTCCTTTTGAATTACCAAGCCAACGCAATCTCCTTATTCGAATTGGTCAATTCAATGTTTGATACATTTTCGCCGTTCTTTAAATATCCTTTCTCATCGTTGATTTGTCAGTCTGAGGCTCATCCGGATACGGGTATTCGTGTCCAGTCTCATAAATAGCTGGTAACACTGTTGAAAGCGTCCTGAGTGGAGCTTCATCATAGTCCCAGATTGTTTTGTCATCTATACTTGAGTCTTCTTCGTAGAACTCTTTGATTCTGTCGATGTGACCGCGTGTTCTTTTTCCAATTCTGATATCCTCTAAGATGTATGTCGTCGTAGCTATCTTGCAAATAACTTCATAGGGCCAGTGGAAATTATTTAATAGCTTTTCACTCATTCCTACTTTACGAGTTTTTGTATAAACCAATAATTTTTGGCCTAATCGGAATTTGACTTTGCAATGCCTCTGGTCATAACTCAATTTCTGTTTTCACTGGGCGTCACTCACATATTGTCTGATGAGGGCTCTCGCATCTTGAAATCTCGTGTCTATGTCATCAATCTTGTTGAAACTGCTGGACAGATTCATTGTAACATCAAATGGTAAGTTAGAGTCTCTGTCAAAAACCAAATAAAATGAGGATGCTTTCGTCGTCTCTTGTCTTACAGTATTATATGCGAACACCAAGTACGGTATAAACAGATCCCAGTCCCTCTGGTTTCCTCACCAGTAAAGTGCTACAATATCTGTGATAATCTTATGTTGCTTTTCTGCTAGACAATATGTCTGCGGATGATAGCCTGACGTCAGTAAGTGTTTGGTGGCGAATGCCAGGTATACTGCATCCAAGAACTTTGCACATTCTGAGTTCTATCAGTAATGCATCGCTTAATGGCCCCTTGCCATAATACCCCAGAGTGTATAAAGAAAAACGCGAAGTCATCTGCAGTAATTTCTGTAATTGGTTCCGCCTCGACATACTTAGTAAAGTGGTCTACAAGGATAATCACATATCGATTTCCTCATTTAGTACGAGGCATTGGACCCATTATGTCCATCTTTACTAAACTGAAAGGTTCTTCTGTTGTAATTGGTTGCAAATCGCATATGGGCAAGCCAAAGTCTCGCTTTCGGGCCTGACAATCATTACAGCTTCGAACGTATTTTCTAATTGCTTTTTCCATCAGTGGAAAATACAATCTTTCTTTAACTTTATATAGGGTTTTCATTAAACCCAAATGACCTGCCAAAAGTTCTTTATGTATTGAAAAGTGCAAATCTTTTCTTAGATATACTGGTAAAAACGCCAGCTTTCTTTCGATTCCATTTGAAACGAAGACTTTTCTTAATAAAATTTCTTCTTCAATTATATACTTTTCGCTTGGTTTCAATGAAGTCGTCTCAAAGTTCTTCTTTATGTATTTGCACCAACAATCTTTATCTTGTTCCTCCTTCATGTTTAGAGGTTTCATGAAATACACTTGGATGTCTTTGCATTCCCTCGATTGTTCTCGAATCGGATATCTTGATAACGGGTCCACATTAGTGTGAGCTTTTCCGTTCTTGTACACAATTTTAAATGTATATTCTTGTAAACTTAAAGACCATCGAACTAATCTTCCGGATGGATCTAGAATTTTCATTAGTTAACATAGGTAGCAATGGTCAGACTTAATTGTAAAGTTTGCTCCCAGTAAATAATGGCGAAATTTGCCTAGAGCCCAAACTATGGCTAGACATTCTTTCTCAGTTATTGAGTAGTTTTCTTGATGTTTGTTCATTGTACAACTGGCAAACTGTAAAATTCTTTCTTGTTCATATTGTATTTGAGCAAATATTACTCCTAGATCATATCCGCTTGCATCTGTATACAGAATTAGTTCGTATCCATGTAGATAATACGAAAGCAGTGGAGGGTGAATTAAGATATATTTGATCTTGTCAAACGATTTTTGACACTCCTCTGATTAATACCAATTGATATCTTTTCTCAATAGCTTGGTATGTGGCTTTGCCAAGAGCGCAAAATCGTTAATGTGTTTTCTATAATAATTTGTCATTCTAATGAAAGATCTTATATATTTTATTTTAACAGGAGTTGGAAATTCACTAATTAATTTGGTTTTACCTGTGTTTGGATTTGTTCCATCTCTGCCCACATAAAAATCAAGGAATTTCAATTCGTTACATACGAATTTGCATTTTTGTGGATGATGTCGTAGATCAGGCATATCTAATCTCTAAATACTTCATCCAGATGCTTGAAATGATCTTCAATCGTTTTTGAGTATGCAATTACGTCGTCAATGTATACTGATACAAACTTATGCAATATTCCAATATATACGTTTTGCATATAACGTTGAAATGTAGTTGGTGCGTTTATTAAACCAAATGGTATCTTCTTAAAACGATAAACGGTGTTATTAGCCATGAAAGCAGTTTTTTCCTTATCCTCTTCTTCTACTTCTATCTGAATGTAACCACTTTTAAAATCAAATATCGACAAGATCGGATTTTCTTCTAAATTATCGAGAGGATTTTCAATCATAGGATTTGGAAATCTATCTGATTTTGTAACTGCGTTCAATTTTCGATAGTCAAGGCAGAATCGATATTTCTCCTATTGTTTTACCAAAACAATAGGTTTTATCCAGGGGCTGCACGACTCTGTGATGATTCCCGCTTCGAGCATATCATTCACTTGTTTAATAATATCTTATCGTTCTTTATACCCATATCTGTAGTTTCTTTGCTTAATAGGGGCATTCTTCCCTGTATCAATCAAATGTTTGATACCCTTAGCAGGCATTAAATCAGCTGACTTAAATTCAAATAGATGTCTATAACGGGTTAATAAGTCATATATTCCTTTGAGTTCTTCCGTGTCATTGGTTCCAATAGCAAATTCAAAGTTATCAAAGTAATCTTCCATCTTCAAATAAAAGAGGTCAGCTACATCCATTTCATTCTGACTGGCTGCTTTAATTAATTTCGGAATAATTATACAGTTATCAGAAGTATTGATGAATTGTAATTTTTTTGTGTTTTCATTAATTTCGGATTCATTTATCAGTAACCCGTACATCTCTCTGTATTCCTTATATGGAATAAAGTAATAATTTTCTCTGGGCGATAGGTCTACATTAACATCCAAGTAGATTACTTGGTGAGGTTGAATCCAATAGTAGTCATCTTCTAAAGACAGGTCGTTTCCTATCTCCAATGAATCTTCATTTCCTTCGGATTGAGTTACTATTTCCAGAGCGGCGGCTTTGTAGAAGTCAATCCCGAATAAAGGAATATTGTCGTGATTGTCCACAATATAAAATTATGTATAATTAGTTGATTGTTGAAAGTTACACCAATAATGACCATTTGGTCAATTAATAGAATTCGCCCGTCCACTCGACGTACACTTTTTCTTTTAACAGTTATTGGTGTAAGTTCCAGATCTTGAACTAATTGTGAGGTTATTGTAGAAAATCCGGATCCGGAATCGAAAAGTATTGTATTGGGTATATTATTAAGTTTAATGTTGAAGTGAATATTATTTAATAGTTCTATAAGTAAATAGCCGACGACTTGCTCACCATCATTAAGAGTCGTCGAATTAATTTCCCTAATTGGCCATATCCTTCTAACGTTTAGGACAACTTATCTGATAATATCCCTCATGATTACAATAGTAACAGATCGGATTGCCATTCGGAATTCTTGAGAAGTTTCCTTGATTTCGATTAATATCACCTCTGCTTCTACCAGTTGAGTTTCAATTGGCATTTCCATGGTTGTTGCTAAATTGAACACGCCTTGAGCCATTATTAGAGAAAGAGTTACTATTATTCTGTCCATGATTGCTTGATTCCACGTTTTATGTATTTGGGGTTGGGTTCAACTAGTTTGGATTATTATTACTAATGTTCGGTGAATTATCGAATCCATCATCTTCGTAGTTGTTTTGATTAATAGAATTAGAATAAGCGTTTCCACGATAATTGTTCTGATTAAAATTTCCATGGTTGTTGTAACGTTGTGTCGGTTAGTAGTATAAGGAATCTCTGTTTTGTCTTAGATAGTTTGATAAATTTCTAAAGTTCTGAGTGTTGTTCCTCTCGTAATTCGGTCTAAGATTTCTGTCGTAATTATACTGTCGATTATAGCCACTAACTCTTTTAGTCAGTTGTTGTTTCTCAGTTGGACGTGATTGTTTCCATTGATGAAAATCTTTTTGAATTGTTCCAGAAAATTCAATTTGATTCAAAGCGCTAATTAAGTCATACAACTCGCGTAATGTCTTCACTGGGTTTGTATAAATGTGATTAAGTACATCTTTGTATAATTCGTGATAGAGTCCTTCTAATATGTAATAAATCTTTACATCCGTTGGCATATCTTCTTGTACTTTGTCACTCAAGTATATTTTGTCATGCCAATATGTCACAAATGAAGAACCCTTCTCATAATTTCTTTTTATCAATGCATTTAGATCCAAAGGATTATAGGCTGGTGTTGACATTTTGATTATCTGCATTTTTATATCCTTATACTGTATGTTCGCGTCAACTTTCATAAGTTGTATAAGCTCTCTGTCTGGTTCTCCAGTAAGATGAAACAATATTCTTTCCTTTAGATTTTCTTGTGATCAGTTGTATGTTTTAGCCATATGTTCGTATTTATCGAACCAATCCCCTATCTTTCCTCCTTTATAGTCACCACCGAATGGCGATATCTTTACTTTGTCGTTACTAACTCTCATTTGAGAGAAATTTCTAATCAGTTTTTCCACTTCAAGAATTGGAGGCAAATATCTATTTCATCCCGCCTCTGTGGATGTTTCATATCGATTATTTTGGGCTAAAGACTCTCAATCCAATACACTGATATCGCCTCCCAAATCGTCTCTAATAGCTGATCGGTAATCGGGGCATTTGGCTCGCCCGATTCTCTCGCAATATCAGACATTGATCGTATTCTGTTTAATGTTAATTCTTCAGTCATAATAATAGATTGTCAATATGAAAATCAAGTAATTATTTTTAACTGACTTTACTTTACTATTAATTGTTAGTTCAATTGTATTCGATTCACAATCCTTATAGAAGCCACACACTTCAACTTAACAATAAATTTTCGACTTTAATGTTCACTTCACAAAACCTAAAAATTGAATGAATCTCCTAAGAATATTCATATGCTTAAATGTGTTCTAGATAAAGCCGGAATGTCCTTCAATGTCTAGACATGATTAATTATAATCCGGTTTATTACCAGTTCCTACTGGAACTGAAAAGTTCTTTCCAGTTCTCACTGGAACTGATAGGTTTATTCTGGCTAATCCAAGTCGTACTGGTTTACATTAACTTTCTCATTTAATTCTTTGTCTGGATTGTACATAGATTCTTAAATTTGGGATTTTCCTAATATTAGTTATGCTTAATTTATTTTATTTTCTTAATTTCGTTAGTCCATCTTCACCTTATACAAATTATTTTATGTTTTATACATTTAGTAATTCTATAGTTATTTTTATCCAATTAATACAAAATAGGGATAATAAATCTAGTGTGTAGAGTAGAGAATATTAGACTTAAATATATTTGTTCAAATAATACTCTAAATTGGTTGAACAGTTTGATCTCTGGCAATAGATATAACTGCTTCTCCATATGAGTGTTCAGTTGTGAATGCCGTTACCAACGGCTTATAATTCCAAGCAATATTCCCGGTGATAATTCTAACTGATTGAAACTCGTTCTCCGTTCTTAGACCATTACTGTCTACAGTAAACAGATGTATATCTTCATTTAAGCGTAGAATCTTATTTCCGTTTACATCTTCGATGAACCAGGTCATTAGTACGTTAATTGATCAATTATTAGTCGGTCGTTTATTTTTAAAAACAGTCACTTGTAAGCGAAGATAGATGTTTTCTTTTACTACTTTACACAAAGTTATTTTACTGTATGAAATCTTCAGGATTATTGTCCAGCCGGTGTGATTCTCGCCATTTAGATTAGTTATTTGTCCATAATATGTTGTTAAACAATGCTTTCGAAACCATGCTGTGTAAATTAATAGACACAACATGCTAACCAATAACGAAAGGATAGTTATATCTGCAATAGTTTGGGCATCTATAAAGATTAGACACTGTTATTCTTCTTGGTGCTATCGTGATCAATCCGGCTGTTCGACCAAATATTGCCGTGTAGGATAATAGACCAAAAATAAATAGGGTAGATACTGGTAGTTGCGTTAATCCGTAAATCGTGCCAATAAATCCTTTTATCGAAAAACTTTCAGTTCTTATTCCTAAAACTTTTTCTATTTTACATAACGCTGCAGATACATTTGCTTGATTTTGAGCGGTGTAAATAGTAAATTTAGTCATTGTGGTTACATTCTAATCAGTGGTTATCTTCATTTTTAAGGTTCGATTAATTTCATATGTGGAGTGGTTAAATTTGTAATTTCCAAATGGGTAAATTCAAACGTTGATTTATTGGAGGCCTTTTGTATGCTGTCCAGTACTGATGTGTGAAAACTTATATTCGATAAGTCCATCTCTGCTCTCAGTGGTTTAGTGAATGGAGCAAATAATTTCCTGTTTAATGAATGAATGTACACATTACATCCTTTCTGTAATTCAATTATTTGTGCCCATTTGATTACTGAGTATGGTACGTGTCTGTCTTCTTGACATAGTATTGAATAGGTGTGTACTACCTTTTGATGTAATAGATATCGATCTCCATCAATCGATATAGGCTGGTATTGCCCGTCTGAGTGTGGATCAATCTCACAATGATCTCTCATGATGGTTTCGTTCCTTAGATAAATTCCTGTGTTTCATTTCGCTGGTTCTATAATCTGATTAGTTTTAAAAGTAAAACATATTTCATGATGATTTATGTAGTCATAAGAAATCGCGTCGTTATTTATCTCGTATATAAACTTTCCTGAGTCAGGACTAAGAAACCAAATCAAATCGTCTGATGCGAACGATACTAGTTTTTCTTTTCCTGAATAGTCTAAGCACTCGTGATTAGCGCATGGAAACGGCAGAAACTGAGCGAATTATAACAAACTTGCGCGGCATTCCTCTTCAAATCATAGGTATTCTTAGACAAACGTAAATATCGTTGGTATCAGCATCAATGGTAATAGATATTAATGGTAACGAGTAATACAAATGCTTTTCAGTCTCTCTTATAGCAAAATCTAATTTTCGCTTCAACTAAATCTCTTTTTTGTCTAGTATTTCCTTTAACCTCATCGAACTTATTAATGCATGACTCAAACTTCCAGTTCTTATTGTTCCAAAAATATTTTCAAAATTCTGTATACGGTCTAATAGAATGATGAGACATTTCTGTAGTAGATTATTTTCTGATAATCTATAATCGTTGAACGTTGACATTACTGACAGTAATAGCATTTCATATTGTAGAAATGTAGACATGTTTTGTAGAGCGTGGTCCGTCCGCTCTACTCTCTAGCTTGGTTGATTGAAAAATTCCTCAAATTTTCCAATTTGTTATTGGAATCAATCATGAAGCTGCTTACTTCCTTGGTAAATCCTATAAAGGATTCACCCAAAATTTCTGCTAGATGGGTGTCCCCTTCTTCTTCTAAACGAGAAACTTTCTCATGCAACACCTTTCTGTCATGTTTCCGTCACATCTTCCAAGCCGGATCATTAGGATCAGGTTGTGCGTTCAAGTCAATTTCATCATATTGATTGTCAATTAATCTGTTTCCACCAACTTCTCTGATGTGAATTCGGCATCTCTTCTCATTTAGTTTATTCTTTTTAAATCTAATCATAAGCGTTTCTCGGTAGTCTAGGTATACACTGTCATTATTTGTTTTTATTTTATCATTCAACATCGAGGTATGATCATCCTTCTGTTTAATAATTTTAGGATATGGCGACTGTATGAACGTTGTCATCATTTCTGTGTTATACGCCGTAGTGGTCGTCGGCACAATTCTTGTATTAGTTATTGTGGCATTATGCGTTTCTGTTGTCACGTAAATGACCGTCTTAATCAAAGCTGGACAATTCACATGCACAATGTGATTATGTACTACTTTATTAGGTATATTATTTAATCTTGCAGTTTCTGTCCTATTCATAACATAGGAAGTGGATAAGTTATCACTTGTTTCAGGCTTACTGTTTATTATTTCAGGGACTTTTGAGTTCTCTTTCCCGTCGATTTTCTTATTATCTATATCTTTATCTGTATCAACTGTGTTTTATTCGACAATTTCAGTTATCACTTTGACATTTTCCGTGGTTAAACTACTCGATTCTATGGTATTTAATAAATGTCTTATATTAGTCAGATCAAAGTACTGACTCGCCGTATCGGTTCTAGTTATTGTCTCATTTAAATTTACAACAGGACCTAGGTTTTGAGTTGTTGTTGAGGATACGTTGATCAAATTCTTAATTCCTAGACCAAATGATAGCATTGTAAATTAGAAGTTTAAATTTTAATCATAATTTTCCATTCACTTAACCACGTCTTTATAGATTATGTTCAGTCGAAGGGATTGAAGAATACGATTGCCGTTAACTGAAACCAACAAATGATTAATATTTTAATTAAATATTATTATTGCAAATATGAAATACCAAATCAACAATAATAGGGTCCGAATCACACAATTTCAATCTCATATTATTAAAATAGTTTATAGAAGCTATGTATGTTTGTAGATTGAGATGTTATCCCTAATCTGGATGTTGTCTTTCAAACATTCCATTGAACCACCCGTCTAACTATGACTTGTTTATTGATGTTAAGTTGGAGTGTGCGGACGATTAGGCAGCGTAGAGGCTTCTTATGTCTGCTAACCAGCCATAGGAGGTCTTTCGGCTTTTACCAATGTTTTCGAGTATTCGATCACCTCTTTTGATCACCCAACTTTCTCGGAACTAGCTCTAGTGTTGATTAGTACTGTCTGGCAAATGGCTCCCGTAATCTTGGCTAGTCAGTATCAGGGAGGGTTCTTCTGGTCTTTGGTGTATTTTGTTGTGTCTTCGTGTCTTATAAGTATAGCGCTAAAGGCTCTATATTGTGTAAAATATTCAAAATGGACTATCCTGTTTACTTGAGTTGATTCTGCTATAATCTTTGGTGGTCTTCAGCGATGTTAAGGATCTCCTGTTCCAGCCACCGTTTTCAATGAAATCATTCTCGTCTCCGCCATGTGTCGTCTTTGCTGATCCCCGAATATGTAGGCATGTATGCTCTACGTTGCGATGAATTCGGGGGAATTCCAATAGTCTTTTATCTTGTTCAATCGTATTCAGTTGTACCCTCTAAGTTCCCCAATGAAATTTTGCTTCATCGCTTATTTGTTTATTACATAATTTTGTGATGTATTCTGGGACGACAAATTATGTGTCCACAATGCATTTGTGTGTCACATAATGGTGTCGTATCTGTTTTCTATAAACTTTATATATCATATGTACCTCACTTTCAATTTATCTGGTAAGCCCTTATGATTCTTTAGTGATATTTCTTGTTTGGAACGACTTCTTAGATAACGGCTTATCGGGGATATATTATCTTCAGACTTGATGCCAGGGCATGTAAACTCTATTTAATATATTCCCAATCTAACTCAGTATCATGTGGCACGAAATAATCGATCGTATAATCTTTTGGAATTATTATTACAGAACAATAGTTGTTCACGAATTGATTAGGTTAACATTGTATTTTAATGATGGGTATCATTCCCATATACTTTACCAAGTCTAGTGCAATTTGGTTACTATTAGAAAAACCATATTGTTGTAGGTCGTATATTTTCAATTTCTCAATAAGCATCACGAGGTCATCGTAGTACGGTGTCGGTGATCCCTTTATTGTTGAATATATATATAATAGGTCTTATTATTTTTCCATTAGGTATATAGAGATTTGCAAGTTTGTTGTTCTACTATTCATCGGTCTTGTCCTTTTATCAAGTCGTCTTTAAATACTAATTCAAATCTAAACTTAATTTTAGTAAATAGTTGTATCATTATATTGAATATGACTTCGATGATAGTGAGTGCCCCATTCTTATGTGAGTATTCGTAAGTCGGTGGGATGTTAAATCCACAGCCAAATATTCTTAAATCTATCAACACAGGCGCAAGCTAGATTAATATAATGTATACAGTTGTAATGGTTTATTTTGTCTAGGACTGTTGTAGTCTTTATTTTCAATAGGCTTTGATCAAAAGGATTAAATTCTGAGTTCCAAAGCATGGGATTAAGTTGCAAAAAATTAATCAAATTTAAATGTAGGTTTACTTTTTCATTGGCAGCAATTGAAATGTCATTTTGACAACAGTTGCGAAATTGATGTACAAAAGAGGAAATGTTGTTCAAAGTGTCGATTGAATCGTTGTTTCAATAAAGAATTGAGTCTTTTTTCAATTTCTACATCAGAAGACTCGGAGGATAATAATGGCTAAAATTTGATAATTATCTAGATTAAGAACTATATTAAACTTGTAATTATAACATGGTGAATTTAGTGTATTTAATGTTGTAAAGTCATCAAATAGAAAATCTTCTTCGAAACACAAAAACTATATCGAAAATTAAAAATGCTTTTCCTAAGATATTTATGCTCTAACCATGATTTGACGACCTTGATGCTTTATAGCAGATATTAATCCATATAATTATCAGTGTGTGTTGGCCGAGAGGTTAACACTCTTCACAGTGGAGAATAGGTTGTTTGTTCACACACTTTATGTTCATTTCACATCTTTCACTAATTTATTGACATTAACTCGTATGCACTGGAAATCAGCCTTAGGTTGAGTGCACATGAGTATTATATCAATGTTCATTTTCATTAGTCATTTTCATGAAATTAACAGAATTTTGCCTTGAGATACTCAGTTTGCATTGTTCAATGAGTTTTGATACCGAAACTCAGTTCTCGGTTTAATTTTTGGTATGTAAAGTGCTCTATAAGATGAATGTTGTCTATAATAAACAGTTATTTAGATCAGAAGTAACCATTGGATAGAGGGGTCCAAAAAACACACTAGAGTTGAGATATCACAGGAGTAATTAATTCAGTCTTTTACTCTTGATTTTATTAGTTTGATCAAGGGGAGTATATTTTAAATTTTTGATTGTGAGGGGTAGAAAACTCATCGGATTTTATTGGAAAGCATTTTGACAACGAAGAGGAGATTTCCCAAATATGCCCACTGATCGATATCCTATAACATAGTGAAATTATCTCGAATTCATTATTTAGGGGATATCTCAACTCTAATGGGGTAATAATAAATGGGCAGCACAGCAGATAGCAGAACATACTGAATTGGCAACTAAATAACAGATTAATTTCTGCCTAAATTGTAAGGAGAAGACACTGAATGGGAAATTCAGAAACTGCCTATAAAATCTTTGGCCGATTCTCGTATCAGGAAAAAATTAGTCTACAATAAATAGCATTACAGGGTATTTGTTAATAAATCAATCTATTGGCAGAGTTCAGAGTTTTTTTTATTATTTTCTTTTTAGATAAGTAAAGGTTAGCTGAAATCAGTAGCAAAGTTCATTTGGCAGCATTCAATCGCCTGAAATTCAGCTTTGCCTAACCTATATTCAACTAAAAATAAAATAATAAAAGCACTTTAATTCTTTCTAATAAATTTCTACATATTGAATGCTGCCAACTGAAATCTGCTACTGATTTTAGCTTTACCTAACCATTACCTATATAAAAATAAAATAATAAAAAAACTTAATTCTTCCTACTGAAATTCTACCTAGAAAAAGCTGTTCATAGACTGATAATACAGATGTCTGCCAACTAATATCTGCTTCACATAACAATTATTTAACTAAAAGCCAGTGAAATTAAAGCACTGAATTTCTGCCTAGAAACATCACCTCATATACTGCTAATACTGAAGTCTGCCAATTAAAATCCGCTTAACCTAACCCAGAATTCTCCCTACTGAATTTCTGCCAATAGATTGATTTATTAACAAATTCCCTGTAATGCTATTTATCATAGACTTATTTTTCCCTGATTCGTGAATCTGCCAATAATTCGTAATTTTATAGTCAGATTCAATTCTGCCCAATCAGGGTTTCCTGCTCACATTTTAGGCAGATCTCAATCTACCAATTTGCTGCCGATTCAGTATGTTCTGCCAGCTGCTTTGCTGCACGTTGCTGTTCAGTAGGTGGGTAGAATTAGTTGGACAACATAATATTTTACATAACATATTATTTCCTGCCAATTTATGTTTTAAACACTAAAACCCCCTACTTTTCGTCGCTCCCACATCCTTTGCATTGTTAGGGTGCAATAGGGAAATGAATTCACACTTATTGATACCGCCGAGAACTTATTGGGGTTTCTAGAAAATATTTTACATGATATTTGTGTTGAACACATCTTCGGCCTCATTGATGCATTACTTTCAATTTAAATTAACATGGACTACTTAATAATGTTACTATTAATTTTTGCTATGTTCTTTTCTCCTCTCAAAGTTAATCAAGTAAAGGAAGAAAGAACTACAATTAGTGACTAGTGTTGGAATATATGGATCATAATTTTCTAATAATTATGTGAAATTTGATTAATAAATATCCTGATTATCATTTTATAAACACAAATAATATAGAAATCTTAGTGAATGTTTCAAAATATTGATTCGAATAATTATTCATTTATAACACTTGTAGAATTAAATTTATACTTTATAACACTTGTATCAATTTATAATTCCTCCACTTTATATACAGTTTTGGAAAATAGTCTTTGCAGTAGTTCTGCAATTTTTGCATTCAATGCCATATATTCTTAAGCAATAATGTTTTTAATAAAATAAGGTTTATAAAACTTTGCATAATATGGTGTTATTTCCCCTGAATTAATAATTATTAAAACATAACGATTAGACATAGATA
>JAQFXN010001077.1:0-16768 GCA_034693365.1 Liacarus xylariae
CATTCATTGAAAATGGATTATGGTTTAGGAATTTGGTTGATTAGATTGATTGGTTGACATGAATAGTATTGATATTAACGGTCATATACTGTAACATTAAGACAATGCACTAAAAGATAGTCTAGAAATAAATTGTAAAGAGTTTACAATCAAGGTATGGACACCTACTAAAGCCTTTGTCTTTGCCCATATATTGATTCACTAATAATATGTGATTTCTTGATGAATAATAATTTGTTTCATGAAAAATTGTTTATTTCTATATTTGATGAGTTTCAGTAGTCATTTCTAATAGTTTTCACTTATTTTTATTCAATCGGAAATAACATATTAATCATTATTACTAAATCAATATATGGACAAATTCAAACAGGCCTTAGTAAGGATGTCCAGATTGAGAATACTTTAACTATATTTTACCTTGTTGTTTAATTTTATGCAAAATTTTTATAATAAAAAAAGTTCTGAACCCTTATGTGAGTTAGGATTTTTAAAAATGATCTGATTATAATTAAAGTTACTTTTATTTTTATATAAAATGAAACTGACCAATTACTCAATGAATTGGAACAATACAAAAATAAATGTCTGGCTAATTTTGTTAAACAGACGATTGGAATTTTATTTAATAAAGAATACGATGAAAAATAAATTATGTAAAAGAGATTCACAATTTTCCAACAATATGATTGCATTTGCCCTGTGCTATTGCCAATAGTAAAGAAGTGAACGCTTGTTATACAACAATGATCGATGGTATACTTGGAGCTACACATGTTAAAGATGATAAATTAAAAAATTCCACTTTTGTGCAGGTTTGTCAAAATTAATTAAATTTTGCAGTGAATTAACAGATTTTTATATATTTTATAAAATCAGTGAAACAAAAGACTTTAAGCTGTTTTGGAAAAAAGTCTGACAAATCGAGAAAAATACAATGAAAAAAATGTGGATGACTTCACTAATTTTTTCGATCTTTCCTTGATAAGATTATTGAATTTGCCTGTGGTGAATATACTGAGGCATGTGATAAATGCGATAAATTAGGTAATAAATTTACTTATTTATTCTATTGTATTAAAAAAATGCCAAGTTGTCATGTTCAAATGAAGTATTGCAGTCACCATTAGTGGTCATCTGAAACGGGAGTTACAAAATACAAATCAGTACTGGAATAGCAAATTCAAAATACACTCTAATTCTAAATACACCCTATAGTGTTGTAAATTGAACATAGGAGGACTATAAATGCAGGTGAACCTGAGTAAAAGGGATTATAAATTTGAAGAAAGACAAGTCTATTTTGTTAGGTAAACATCTTTTATACCATGTCACATTCTCAATACTGTGCTCAACAAATGTTGCAAATATTTATTTTCATTTTAAACTTTTCAAATTTAGCTCCAAGATTGCCTTTAATTTAAATTGTCTCATCTTTTAGTGGTCGAGTATTTCTGCTCTCTTTCTCTCGATAACATTGCGGCCGAAGTAGTTATTACAATCAACATAATTAGTAAATTCATTCTTTTCTGTTCTGCCTTCCCCTCAAATAGTCAGACATTCCAAATATGTAATGCTCTCTATGTTTATATAAGACAAATATTTAGTGACGATATTATATATTTTTGCCGATAAACAGTATTACATCTTTAAGGCCCTGTCCATGTCTGTCCTTATTGAATCTGGAGGAGGAGGAATCTGGGTAATACTGAACGGCAGCACGGCTACCATCTGAGTTCTGGTCAATATTCTTTCATGTAGTTTTTTCTATTTTGTCAAGCTAGATGTCCTTCATATTTAATCAAATTTAGTATTACCCGAGGAATCCGGACAGGAAATCATGAATTTACAAAATAAATATTGAGCAAATTGAAAATATCTTTTTTTTATTTAAATCTAAAATTAAATCAAATAAAAATATTTCTACAAATTGTTAAACTAGAAAATAAAACATATATCTGTCTTCCATCAAATCAGAATCGACCTGTACAAGTCATAAGCACTAAGCTATGGCTTAATAATGAGGTCAATTCTGATTTGATGGAAGACAGTTACATAAATTATATTGATCATAGAAGAAATATTGCCTTTGAACTTGAGTTTGAAAAGCAACAAATATGATTGAACTACAATATGATTTGTAACTTTGCCATTCTCAATTTAATGGCTTAAAGTTTTAAAGGCCATATTACGTCTATGACCTTTATACAATTAAACTAGTCGTAACTAGATTATATTTTACAACAAATCGTTCTGATATGTTCTAATTTAATACAAAGGTCCGGCACCAAAGAAGACAAAAACTGAGAGGCGAACTAAATCGTTTGCATAACCAGTTATTGAACTGCTTTCATCACTTCCAGAAATCTAATGCACAGTATATTTAAGATTTTACATTAGAAATTAGAATCAGAATAATTGATAAGTAGTTTCTATTTTGAATAAAAGATTTCTAACTTTTGTTTTATTGATTTATTTTACAAGATTTATTCATTTCAAATAAAATTAATTCCTAAACTTCACATTAGATTTGAATTTAAATAATTATGAAGAGTAAGAATTAATAGCATTCAAATGTAGTTGTTGACATTCTTTAACTGTTGAAGAAAGTTTCATAAACAATTTCAAATTTATTTTTAATAATAAATGTATTTATTTTTAATTGTTATAATATTTTTTGACTTTTTTCTAAACCCTTTAATATCCGAGATTTGACAAGTTTTAAAGTACCAGAATCTATTTTAAAGTTATCGTAAAAAATTATATAAGTGTACATTTTAAGTCATTTAGGCTATACCTAAAACCTGCCGCATCTCTGTGTCATATGAATTACTAATCTATTAATTTTTTGATTTTATTGTTGCTATTAATCTATTAATAATTAATTGTAGTACAGTATATAATACCTAATTATTACCTAAATATTACTGTATGCACAATAGGAACTAAATTCTATAATACCATTAATTACAATCAAAAGTCAATAATTGAATTCTTAAATAATTTCTCATACATTGGATGAAGTGTTAATTTTGTTTTCATAGTTTATTAGACAAGTGAACCCCTGGCAGTCAAATCTCAAATAACTCTTTGAATTTCAGATACAAACACCATATGCTCTTAAAATACAGTTGAAAGAGTTGAGACAGTCTTTTGGTTGTTGTGCTAAACGAACCGAAGAATTATACATTTTAGCTAAACAATCTTATCATGTTTGAAAATTGTGAGATTACACACTATCATCTCATTATATTAACAAATTCATTGTCTCTATCATTCGATCTACAAATTGTACAAGATTAACCATTTTTGGATTACATTTTGAATTATATGTAAAATTTTAGCATATCTTGTGGTCTGCGATCTAGATATGAAGAAAGAATACAATTCAGAATCACATATTGGAAAGTGCACTAAAATGATATCCATCTTCAATCGCCAGAATCCAGAACCTTCGAGGTTACTTTAAAGTATAAAAAAAGTGATTAAATATAAAATATTCTGTTAAACTCAATCTAAATTATGCTTTAAATACTCTGGAAATTCCTTTTAAAAACTGCAATAAATAAATATTCTTATCCTATTTTGAAAAGAAAAATTACCACCATGCGGAAATTTGTTTTTTCCAATTTAGCAAAATTAGTGAAACTTATTTTAATAATTAATTACCTCGACGAAAAATCAATTAAAAATAACCCAACTATAAATTGGTTTATTCTGGTTCGTACAAAACATTCCTATGCTTTATAATTGCCATCCATTATATGTTGTTCTAAAATTAATAACTCAGACATTCTTTTAAAAGCTAAAATTCAACAATAAAATATGTGCTCTCGACCTTTATTAAATTTTGAGAAAATTACAATTCACTTTAAGTACCTTTTTGTTAAAAAATAAAAAAATATTAAATAGCTCAAATCCCAAAGTAATGTGCCTCAACCGTTTAAACCAAGCGAATAAGTTTGCTATTTTAGCAGTTATAACAGACGTTACTTTAGCAGGAACAAATTAACAATTAATCAGGCTCTTGAATGGCAATAACGAACGGTAAACAGAAAAGACCAGATCATAAAAGTTATCTGGTCCCAAATATAGTCTATAAAGGGAAAAGAAAGTTTTAATGTTATTAATTGATCTTTATTCCCCATTTAAGATTAGAGCAATTATTTGTAAACAAAATATCAGTTTTAGAGATAATTAAAAAAATAATTTTTAAATAAATTTAATAGTTATAAAATATTATAATAAATTCGTATCAAGATAATTTTTAAAATATAAAAATTATACCTGTTCATCAATAAAAAGCAATGAAATGTAGTTAAACTAAAGAAAATAGTCGATGAGATAATGATATTCAAAAAACTCGTAACTCTTTCGCAAAATTAAATTTTTAAATTCATAATAATGTTGCGAATGAGTACCGATTTTCTTAATAATCATCAGGGCTTTAGTTTACAAAATTCAAATAAAATAATACTTAACTTGAAAACAAATATAATTTTGCAATGAAACAATTGCTGCATAGTCTCACTATCCATGTCTATAACCTAAAGGGGTTTACACAACATGAGAATTTTCATTATTAAATTAAAACTTCAAGTTTAATTGTGAACCCTTTTAAGTCTAGTCATCAATAATGATAATTAAAGTTTTTGAATTAATAAATATTAAGATTGAATTTAAGAGCTTATTTAAAAATAATTGAATGAAAACTTAAGAACTAATATTTAATTTTTACTTGAAACGCTCTTCAAAACTGTAAATCCAGTACTATTAATGGTTATATTTGAGGATTAGCTTTTATACTATTAAATATTGATAAGTAAAATATTGGGGCTAAATATCTTTGGGTTTTTTCCTATTGATTGAAAATCCTATCTTTGTAAAAAAAGAAAGAAAAGATATTTATTCTTTATTTTTACAGCAAAAAAAACTTTTCTGAACTATTTTTTTTTAGGAGACCTACAAATTAAGCCAAAGCAAACGTTTCACACATGTAGTAAGAGGTATACAAAACAATTTAGACAACTTTCAACGTTTAAGTACTCTTTAAGTTATCTCACGAGTGCTCTAATGCACGAGAGGGACTGTCCTTTTTTTGACAGAGAGGATATGGTCTTAATTTTCATTAATTGTTTTTAAGTCCTCTTAAAAGAAAAGTTTTACTTTAATAATACTGTTTTAGAATAAATATTTATAATTTGAAAGTTTAATGCATTGATACACATGAATAAGAATCAAGTTAGAAAATTTTTGTGTGAATTTATACCGTATAAAAATCTGATAATAATCCAACAGTCATAATAAATGAAATAACACAATATCCATAGCCTGGGGGCTAATATATACACTTTGAAGATGCAATAGTATGCTTGGACATTAAGATTAGATCTTTAATTGTTGGGTTTATTTTAAAGATTATTATATCTCTTATTAAAATACATGAAATAAAAACTAAATTTACTTTTTTAAACACAATAATCAAAACAAAAAAAAAATAAAATAAATAAACAATAACAATGAATATATTTTTCTCTTTTAAACTCATTTTATGAATCAAAAATGAAACGTGATTATTTATACTTTTATAACAACATGCTGATATTTATTGTGCAATACACACACTATTAAAATACTTTTATTCACTCATTTATAGACTTTTATTCATTAATAAAATTTGATATAACTCTTTAGAAACTTCACTTGAATATATTTTCACATTTTTAAAAAAAAACTCACAATTTAAAAAATAGTGTTGAAAACTATGGTTATATAACGGATTCACATCTTATAAAAAAATAATACTTTATATTTTAACAAATAATTTGCTTAACATTTTTGAAATGTAAATTCAGTTAAGACCATTCTAAGTGGAGGGTAATTTTTCTATTATAATTGGGGATACAAATGTAAAAATATTATAGTTGAAATTTCCTCAATTCATAGCAAATAATAATCTGATTATATCCAACTTTTTTTTAAATATTTTAATTGATATAATACTTATTATTGATAATTCAAACTAAAGTTTGATTTTAATTTTAAATAAATTAATGAACTAAAACCTATTAAAATTAGCATTGCATGTTTTATTGTTAGACAGTACATGGTAGAAATTTTTTACAAACTGAATATTATTTTTCCGAAATATAAGTATATTTATATATAAATTCTAAATGAATAAGAATGAAAGTGAAATGAGAAATTTTCCTCTTTAATGCTTATAATTTTAAAAGGAAATAAAAATTAATTACAATTTCAAGAATTGACAAAAAAAAAACTTCAGGTTTTGAGTCACAATTTTGAAGTGAAATTAATTTTTATTTAACTTTTCGTGTGATTTATAATTATATACAAAATGTTTTGATAGCATATATAACACAACACACTCTTGTGTTTGTTTCGCAGACAAAATAAAAATAAATAAATTTAAAACAATAAAAAAATAAGACTTTTAAAGACCTAACCTTAAGAAAAACTGAATAATCTTTTTGATAATAACTTATCTCTGATATTGAGAGTTAAGATTGGAGTTTTTTTTGTGAACAAAATATGTAAAACTGGCAAATGTAGGCAATCTATACTACAATAGTAATGTTTGGGAAGAAGTTAAGTGTTTTACGCATGAAATGTATGGAAAAAGTCTATAAAAAAAATTTCACATTCAGTTTAATTGTTTTAGTAAAACAAAAACAAAAATTCACACATTCAAATACTATAGCTAGTTAGAAATTATAATGACTTAACTTGATATATTGAATATGGATATGAAATCATAAGAAGCTATAATTTTTTTTCCTAAAAAAATCATAAAATTCTCGCCTCAAGTAATTGGTCTGAGAGTTCTCATCATTTCTTTTCTCACTCTCTCTTTTGTTATGACACCTAACCTAATGACCAATTGTTGTGACTTTTAGAAAAACAAGACAGGACCGTTTGTTCACAAGAAAAAAATAAATACAACAATAAATAAAAGTTTAATTATTTAATTAGTCTAAAATATTTTCATGATAATATAAGGTAATAATTTTTCTTTTTTGTGCCTTTTTCTAAATAAGAGTTTTAGATATTTTAAGGAAATTATTGTTGTATTGAATGAAAAACTTATTAATTTTGATATGCAATAAAATTAATATTGTTCATTTCCTTCTGAATTAAGGTTTTTCTTATGTATTAAACATAGAATCAAAGGGTATTTTTCCTCAATTTATTAGTTTTAAATCTATTTTTAAAAATATAAATAATTATTAAAATAAAACGAAATCTTAATATTTATAAGTTTTCAAGATTATTTATAAGCACAAGTAAAACAGTAATTTAGTCAAAATTGAAAACAAGAATATTTTTATACATTCACATCATTTTAGAATTTTATATATTAAAAAGCTAGAGAAGTTTGTTTTCTAGTTAGCATTTATAATGGATGTTCGCCTCACCGTAACTGATTGTTCAAATGTACAGTGGAGAATCATTTTAAAATGGAAAGACAAATGCTTGATTCTTACTCATTAGCTTTGAGTTGTATATTAGATTAATCTTTAACATTAATATCAAATAATGCAAAATAAAAAATTTGATATGTCTTTCTATGAATATGTGACTATATGTTCATTCAAATTAATATTTTGTCTATCGGTCACTGCTTAGTCACACATAAAACTCAAAGCTGATGAGTAAGAATCAAGCATTTGTCCGTCCATTTAAAATAATTCTCCACTGTATACTATTTCACTGTAAAAGTGAGTTAAGTAAGGTGAAGGTTAGAACAAATAGACATATTTAAAACATGAGAAAATTATACAGGACATAATAACCATTAGATTAGTATCAGAGGCAGACTTTACGGAGGCTTAGAGATGCGGCATTTGATATGGTTAACTTAAAATAATATTATAGTTATTTTAAATATGAGAGCTTTTGGAAAAACAATAAATAATATCTAGTGCAATTCACTGTAATGATTTACAGCATTCCTATAGCGGAATGAAAGGTGCTATGCTGTGAAATTAATTATACTTATGCAACCCCTTTGATACGTATTGTTTTCCAAAAAAAGCTCTCATATAATACCCTGTAGTACTTTATAGAGTTTACAAATGATACATAATACAATTTATATTTTATTATTTGTGAATACATTTCTTCATAAGAAGTTTGATTAATATAGGCTGAAAATGGTAGAGATATTCGCCACCGTTCTCTCACTGTGTGTGTATTACAGAGAAGCATACATTTTTCTGTTTATAAGATCTCTATCAAACGTCTTATGAAGAAATAATTTCTCATTTGTTAAATCACTAATAGAATTAAAATGTTTAAAAATAAAGTATTTTAGAGTTTTGAAAAAATTTTGAATTTTTATAAAACATTAGAAGAAGAGCAATTTATTAATTTAACTAAGAACTGATTTGTAAAAGAAAAGGAAATGTCAAAAATACATTTTTGGCCAGGATTAATATGCATGCATTTTCTCGTAACTCTGCATCAATTTTTCAGTTCCTAGTTTAAGCGTAAATTAAATGTGTTGTGTGGACTTTTGATCAATACTTTGTGAAATAGATCATATAGTCTAATATGGTGGTTTTGGCATGCAGAATTAAGTATTTTAAAAGATTCTATAGAAAATAAGTGGATTATAGACAGGGAAAAGATTGAAATTCTAGCTTCACAACTACAATGGACCATATTACAACCCTTGCAAATTATTGTTGCTCAGAATCGGTAAAAAAACTAAAATGCAGCAAACTTTGTTAATTTGTGAAAATTTTGTTAAAAAAAATTAGAATAAACAGTTTTGATTAACTAATTGGTTTTATTATTTTGATTGCTTACTATTTAATTTGACTATTGACAAAAAGATGATGATAATTGGAGAATGAATTATATAAACCTTTCAATTAACTCAACCTTATTTAATAATATGATAAAATTAATTCAGAAATTGGTGCGTAATGCTATTCTTGGACATATTCTATTTTTACCGTTTGTACAAGGAAATCTTACTTAACTGCAGAATATGACGTATTCTTAATTAAGAAAATTTCCTGAGAATATTGTAGAAACCAAGTTAATTGCCAAACAAGAGAGCGTGATGAATTATTTTCAATATACATGCACCTCGATTTCTCTAATTGTAATAATATTGATAAAAATACAAATAAAAAAGAAATAAAATCAGTAGTGGCTTAGATAAGTAGCTGGGATGACCAAGTTCATCTTTTATAATTAAGATTTCATTTTTTTATAGAACAGAACAGGACATCAATATTTAATTAACTTTCAAACACATCTTGTTCTTAGCTAAAATTTGAGTATTTCTGAAAGACCCTGTTCAAATCATTTGATTTTCTAAACATTAAACATCAACCTTTCTTAACCTCTATTATGCGATGGACATTGCTCATTCCGGTGTTTAGAAATAGGAAATGATAAGGAAGACTTCCATTAATAAAACTATTTACCAGTAATCAAATAAATTCTAAGCATTAATAAAAATAATTACAAAAAATGCAATTATTTACAACTAATTTGCAACTAATTTATTTTTAAAACTCAATAGGTTTTTTTATGTTGATCAAAACTTGTGGTAAACAAAATAATATAAAAAAATAATCTGATGAGAGGATAAGACATTTACTGCCAGTTAATTACATAATGGCTAATAAAATAAAACAAAAAATAGAGAATGAATACTGAATTATAAAAAGAAAAAAAACAATTAATAATTAACATGTATTGTAAATAAAATAAAATTTACTATGATAATCTGCTATCGTAAGAGGAATGTCTTTATTGTTTCATTCACTGCAAGTCAATTTTGTCTTGTTTAAAACTACTGTTTGGCATAAAAATGCTAACTTGTAAAAAAAAGTTTTGCAAAACTTTATTCTGTTCCGTTTAATTGCTAGGAGTTCTCGGTTTCAAAGTGAAAATAATTAAACAAAATATTTTCATTATATAACGTTTTAATTGATTATAAAAAAATTTAAGTAGTTTTTAGAAAATATTGTGATTATTATAACATTTTAATTGAGATCTTTGTTGTGAAAATGAATTTAAATAATAAATACAATAAAAAATAATATTTTTGATTTTCTTGACTGAATAATCTATGTCTTCATGTCTTTATGTCTATATTAAGAAAGCAGTGATAAAAGTGATTTAGCAATAAGTTCTGACCGTTTTCTTTATGAGTTGGCTATTTGTCAGGCGTTACCGCTCTTGGAGTTACTGTTGGCGACGGTCTCTCTGTTTGTTTGTTTGAGTGCTGTTCCCTTTTATGATAAGGTCGGGCCAATTCCTCGATGGATGCAAACATATTATGTTTAGGAGAAGATTTTTTGTCAATGCTTTCGATAATATCGGGATTGTGTACGTAATGTGTTATTATATAAGCATTGCTTTCACTTCGTGGACCGTAAGAAGATGTTGAAGATCTTCCGTCATTAGAATTGGTCGCACAGTAGTCGTCCAGAATCTCGATATCCTTTGATGTCTGGTTCGATGACTCGTCTATTACTAACTCACTGTCACTGAAGTCTATTTGAATTTCCTGTTCTTCACCACTACTGGTGGTATTGACATCGGATGTACTCTTATAGTTCTGTTTCTCAATAATCTTCTCATTTGAATGTTTGTTTAATTTTTTTCGTTTTCTTTGATAGAAAAACAAATATAAAATAAATTCAATTTCAGATAAATTTAAGTGGTTTAGCATTCTATAAGAAATATATGATTTTCATCTGAATATGCAAGACAAATTGCATTTTGAATTGTTTATTTTAAGTTTGTGAGACAAGTTTAAAGTTTTAAATCTTTAATAAAGCCTAAATGCCCCCTGACTTTCTCGAGCCGAAGAAAGACCGACTTTATACTTATAATTAATTAAGAGTCCAGTAGTGAATAATTTTAGTTGACTTGATTGTTGATCAGACAGATTTTTTTATTCAACTAGTAAGGAATATTTGACTAAAATATCCTGAATTAGGCAAAATAAAACTTCTTGGCCATATGTCACGAAATTCTGAAACTAAAAGAGCAGAGGTTTGGACGGTTACAGAAACTGTTTGGTCACAAGACGGGACTCATAGCCGGCATCCGGAGAAATATATAGGTGTTAAACTGCGCGCTTAGCTTTTTGCAAAATTCTCTCAATTATATCGATTAAGAATAAAAAGTAACCTCTATTGAATTTATCTCAAGTTTGTTGTTTACAAATATTTTTTATTCCACTTTTAACTCAAAACGTTATTTTCTTTTTAAGTCATACACTTTTATGACTAAAATAGTTAGAATTGAAAACTATTCATATGTGGGGCATAACTCGTAGTCTTTGTCACTATTAATGTTTTCAATACAATATTATTAAGGGGGGACTAAAAACAACATTAATTTGTTAAAATCTATAGTGAATAGTTGTTTTCAGTAAAACTCTAGAAAAATGAAAATATACTAAACTATATATTCCTCCTAATTCTGCTCATAACAGAGGTGAAACATTTTATTGTTTAAAAACACAATCATAATTATAGCAGAAACTTATGAGAATATACTAATATTTTACAAGAATATCACATTTCTTGACCGTTTACACAGAATTTTTAAAGAATATTCTGACTTATTTTGGAGAAGTTATCTCCAAGTGATTGGGAGGCACTGTTTTTGCCATGAGTATTTTAAGCTGTACGTCTTGGCATTGAGTGTTGCTACTTTTTTTATACGTTTCTTCAATTAAACCAGTATAAATAAATACAATTAGGAATATTCTAAACTCTCCCTTATTTTTGGCTTATTTTCTGTTTCAATTCAATGAACAGAATAAGTATTACTTTTCAATAATTGTTAAGTACCTTTGAATTCCTTCATTTGACTCTTTCTCGATCTCAATTGAATTGGATCTTCGTTTGATTTCATCTACTTTTGTTGGGAAATAAATAAATAAAATCATAAATCGCTAATTAAATATCTGTTGTATTGAATATATTAATTCATACTTTTATTCTGTGTTTCACTGTTTTGACGACTATTCGCACAAATCATTCGTTGTTTTGATGTATTAGTTCGCGCATAATATCTGAGGAGTTCCTGATTTCTATAAAAATACATATAATTTAATATTAAAATAAATAACACTATCTTTTAAATGATTTCTAATTAATATTTAAAACAAATTTATTCATCAGTTTTTAAATACAAACAAAACCATTAGAAACGGTTATAAAAGTATTATTTCTAAACAACTAAACCATGTATTTGTTCAAAATTAATGTTTGATGTATTCAACCTGGGACAGGGACTGGAACTTGAATAAATTCTCACTGGTGTAAATATTCTAAGCCATACTTATTATCTACCACAAATTAAATCCCTTGTTTTAAAAACAAATTGAAGTCAGTGGGGGTTAAATATGAAATCAGACTATTTTATTATCAGAAACACAGTTTGACATTATTTATATTTTTTCATTCAGCTCTTGGCTATGTCTGACTTAAATTGAGGTGAAGTTGTAAGTTTTGAACTCATAAAAAAATAACCCTTTTTCCCATGTACCTATGTAAATTATCTAATTGTTAAGAGATATGGCATTGGTGTTTAATTTGTTTAGTTCGTGTAAATGTTTTTGAAAAAAATACCTCCCATTGAGCCTTAGTCTATATTTTTTGTGTAATTAAAAGTTGAATTTGTTTTAATTGACAAAATTAATAGACATTAACTCTTTTTTGACTTAATTAAAAAGAAAATGTGAGTTAATTATTGATAGAGAAAAAGATAATAAAAATGCGTCTAAAACTCATAACTTTAATAATTTTGGGACTAATTTTATGCAAATTAAATAAAATCAAAAAAAAATTCACAAAAATGAAAACCACTTAAAAATATTGTTTAAGAAAATAATTTCTTTCAATGACAACAAAATTAAATTTGAATAAAATTTTCTGCTTGATAAACATTTTAGAGATAATAAGACTCTCTTTCAATAAATTGCTTAAAACATATATTCAGGGATAACGAAGAATGAAAATAATTGGTTCATAATCTGCTTTATTCTATGATGCCTTTTAATATTGCACCCTGTTTTGGTCAGAATTTAGAATCTGTAATTTTTTACCTTGATCTCTTTTAATAAAACATTTCTTACTTTAATTAAAAATAGGCTAGTGTGTTTTAAAAAGTTTTAAAGAAGCCCCTAAATTCCATTGCTAATTGATCTACCTTGTTTATCCCTGATTGTGCTAGTATTTAATGTCACTTATCCTTAATAAAAACCTAATTTGAAAACTTTTCAACTCACAAAATAAACATTACTATTCAATGGCATTTGTGATAAAATATTGAATAATAAAATATTAAAGTTTTCCTCTTTTTTCAGTCCATTTGCTCTCACATAAACTTCAATGTCATTCATACCTTTCAACCATCGCTTTGTCCAAATAAGCATTCTTCTCATCTGTTGATAGACTATTCCACTATAAGAGAGTTTAAATAAGAAATCAAATTTTTTTAATACAATTACAATTAAAATTATATACAGCAAAGGTATTTTTAATTTGGACAGACAATGGTTTATTTTTACTCATTAGATTTGAGTTTTTATATTTGACTAATCAGTGACCGATAGCCAAATATTAATTTGAATGAAAACTTAGTCATTCGTTGGAATACATTATATTAAATTTCTTATTTTGAATTATTTGATATTAATATTAATCCTTTCGGTCAATTACTAGTATCATGATCAAATATAAAAACTCAAAGTTAACGAGTAAAAATAAACCATTGCTATGTCCAGAATAAAAATATCTTTACTGTATAAGATATACTGACCATTACTTTCATCTTGTGCTCCAATTGTTTTTCATTGTTAGTTTCATAATTGAGTTCATTAGTTGTAAGATTTTGTTTCATATCTCTATAAAATATCAAATACGCCTTTAATGCTCTGTGCAATTGCCAGGCGTTCATCCGCTTCTGTAGGCTAACTGCACTTTCAGGCAAAGGGTCGGCAAATTCAGTTTGAGTACCGATTGAATGATAGGACGAAACTGAAGGATCATTTAATGTAATACTCGTAACACTACTGCCAACGCAATCGTCGGCACAATTATCAGTGTTTGTGCCAACACTGATAGTATCCACACATGTTTGACCTAAGGTAGAATTAGGAGCTGTAATGTTAGCACTAATAACATCATTACCGCAAACAATACCGGTATTATTGGACAGTATTTGTCGTATTAGAGTGTAATCATTGATATTATGCTTATAATTGGCATTTAGTGGGCGACTGCTATTGGAAGCGAGTGTATCAGCAGTGGTAGTCCTAATAGCACTGGTAGTCGGATAATATGGTTGAGTTAGCGAAACCTGTTTCACAAGAGTGGAGGGAATCGCCCGAACACTCAGATTATTGCTTTTATTCTGTTGTAAATTGTTGTTTAAATATTGCAAATAGTTTTGATGATTAATCTGTTTATATCTGTCGCTCACGTCTCGCATCCCATCCGTCTGTTTCTGTGCGAACATCACATTCCTTGGACTGGGCTTTCGAGAGCGCAATTGTTGTCTTAAGTGTTGTCGTATGTGTGCGTTGTTCTGTCCGCTCGACATGACTGGTCCCCGACGGTCATAGGCCGATGCTATGGGTGTCGACCATATGGGTATTGGTCGGTAGGGTTGCATTGGCAGAGGCAGTGGCGGTAGTGGTAGCGGCCGATAGGGTGCTTGTGTTGCTCTGAGTGATGGATTGGGCGATCGGTTATATGCTGTGGCGTATTGTTGGTAGAAATTCGGTGCAACCGAACCACTACTCCTTTAATTAACAAAACATTATTAGTTCTGTGTTTAGGAAAAAATAAGTTAATTTCAATTCTTACAACTGTTTTGGCATCACTTGTGGCACAAATTGATAATTTGGCAAATTTTGATTCACTATAGAGAATGTGGACACAGGTATTGATATCATTGTAGACGTCGTTGGATTTGAAGCTTTAAAGTGATTTGAATTTTTTAAAAAATTTATCAATTTTTACATTTAATGTACAATTAATTCAGTTTTAGTTTTTAGGATTTCAAGGTTTAAATTAAAAGATTTTATATTAAAATCAGAATGTTAATTTCATTAAGCAATAAAATCAAGAATAGATAAAAACTTTAATCCTTGCATACCTTGTTCTGTATATTTAACTGATGTTGAATTCACTTCACTTTCCATTTGTAATAATTAAAAATTAAAATATTTATTAATAAATCAATAATAAGAAAAAAACAGATAAGAAAACTTTTGAGAAACTTTTGAGTTTATAATGAGTTGAAAACACAAATGTAACCAAAATATATATCCGTATTCTTCAGATTTAAAAACTATTTTGATTATTTAAGAAAAAAAGTTTGTTAAGTATTTTTCCGAAACAAAACTTAATTATTATTTTTTTTAATATTAGAAGAAAAAAAAACAAAATATTATTATACAATGCGAGGAAAAATGTAAATTTCAATTAATATAATTAATAGTAATTTTGCATTTTTAGAGACGAATCAGTGATTAATTTCTTTAATATTTCACCAGTTTTATTTTCATTAGTTTATTTTTAACGATCAATGAATAACAAAGATATTTGTAATATTTTTTTTAATAAGTTATATCTATTTCTATAGGCTATTGAAAGATATTTTGAGGAAAATTTTTTTTTCAGGGAAAAGTGCGTTAAATTTTTTTTATTTGTTTTATTTCATATTACAAGCTTCGCCTGAAATTAATATTCAAAAGCCAATTAAAATAACGTATTTTTAGGCAAAAATTTTGTGAGGAAATTGTTGTTGAATTAAATGTTAAAATTTTCATTATTTTGGGTTATTATTGTATAGTTTTATATTGTATGGCATTATGAATTGCCCATATTAGACATTTAACCAGGGGTAGACAATCTCATTTAATTTAGGGGGATTTTCTATTGTTGCTAGATCAAAGAATAGAAATTATGGAAAAAATAGTAAGGAATAGTCTCTATATTCATAGAGATATGTCTTAATATTTGTATAATTAGGGTAGCGTTTAGGGGACCTAAAAAGGTGACTATAAATACCGGTATTGTTAAGTGGTGGCCAAGGTCGGTCGAATCAGTGAATATAGGCGGGAGGTATTTTGGCAAAATGAGGAAAATATACAGAAAAACAAAGAAGGGAGATAGGTAAAAATTTGCCTTCAGTGTAAAACGGCAGTAAGGGGGTATTGAAGCTTTACCCTCATGGCTACCCCTGATAAATACTCTGTTTATAAAACCAAACAATTTATTAATCACTAATTGTCAAAATTTATCCATTTAGCAAAAATTTCCCAAAATTACAGTTTAATTAGTGAATTGATATTTTTAGCGATTTGTGTTCTAGACATAAGACTAGCACATCGTTTACTCTTGAATTATTTTATCATTAAATATTCAACAAAATTAAACTGCTTATTAAAAACTGGAGTTAACTCAGGGATGTGGAAAGGGGAGGGGGCTACTGTAGCAGTAATAGTCAAAACCAAAAAATCAATAAAATTGCTTTATGCGATGTGTTCTCTGTATGACACAGATAGAATTTTAACTGTATTTAATAATACAAAAGTATAATATAATTCCTAATATCAAAGAGTTGATTCTGTGTTTCATTTATTTTATGTCAATTTTTCCTCTTTTAAAATTTTTCATTAAATGATTAATAATTTAAAACTAAAGTATAAACAAATGAACACAAAAATACTTAACTTATTAATAGATTTAGACAT
>JAQFXN010001078.1:0-16762 GCA_034693365.1 Liacarus xylariae
AGTACCGCTCACTCCTCGAGAGAACGCACAGGTATTGAAACACTGGGGTCGAGATGTCTATTACGCGCCGATTGTTACGAAAGAAAGGACAGAACGCCGCACGAGAGTCAACAGAATTGATTTTTTTCGCCTTTTTTCGAATTCTCTATAAATAGACGACTCTTTCGCTAAATTCTTTGCATTCGGTTTTAGTCGTTGTATTCAACACTTGATTACAATTTTTGTATTCTTTTTCGTTATAAAAACCGTTTGAATTAAAAATAAATATTTGTTTTATTCGAAACAACCGTTAGTTTATTTATTTATACATCGATTTGGAGCGGACCCCCTGTCCACTCCTACTCCTCGACCACAACATTAAAGCTACATTTTGACAGAGCAGAGTAACAGACTTACACACACTTATTAACACACTAAATTAGATATTATTTATATTTATGCAAGTTTATACATTGTTTAGGAATGCATAAAGAATTCTAGAAACTAATAACAAAATTCATTCTCACAAACATATTAATTAACTATAGGAAACATAAAAAGTGATTCACATTAATTGATCCTGTTTATAAAATTATAGGAATGTTTTGGATTCCTACAATATTCTCAATATTAATTATTGCAAAAACTTTTGAAAGAATATCTCCCTGATAAATTCTCGACATATCTGTTTTTCAATCATACTAACTTGATGGAAATGACGGAAACATTTGACTAACAAGATGGAAATGTTATTTAAATTTTATTTTGTAAATAATTAAGAAAAAACTTCAATTCTAAAGAATAAATTTCAAACTTTTTTTAGGTAGAAATTCAAAGAATCTGTATTTTAAATTCATTTCTCCCTCTTATATAGCTTTAAGTCAAACAAATAAATATCAAAAGGATTTTTGTCGACTGAATACAAAACGAAAATTTTCAACAGAAAAAAAAATAAAACTAATGAATAAAATATTTGAAATATCTTTCTATTTATATGATTGAAGACATATCAGAATTTTATATATATTAGAGAACTGAGGGTTGAAAAAACTCAACATCTAAAGAGACAGTTTTAAGTGTAGGCTTTGTTAGTGCTAAAGGGCTTAGGAGTAGAAGACATACAATTATAAGGCTATCTCTTAATTGAATGCACAGTTAAGTTAATTTGCATTAAAAATGAATGGAATACTAATCAATATATAATTGTTTCGGTTTAGACAAACAATTCAAAGCTTTAGATAAAATATTTTTCTTTCCTATTCTGTCTTTTTTTTGTCGCTGCGGACTATTATATAATATTATTCCTATTTATCAGCTAAAGCACAAGCAGTTTATGTGAATAAATAAATATATGAATGAATGAATGCATTTTCAATCATAAAAATTCTTTTATGAATTCCAGAATGACATGAGTCTGATATGTATGATGTGATGGCTCTATAAATAGTAGCTGTGGTATAGTGGCAGTGAAGGGGAGTGGGATGAGAGCCGTTGGTTCTATACCTTTAGTTCAATCTTAAAGGTAAGCAATTTTCTTGTTTTAAACTTTTATACATTGGTTAACATTACACACGATTTCCAGTATTGGTTATAATTTTTCTGATTTTGAGTATTCCTTTAGTTTTGATTATATCTCTCCCCATGCGATGGGCACATGTCTAATGGCTGGCAAGTGGTCATCGCTGTGCGATTTCTTATTTTACTGCTGCTCCACTTTCACTCGCATATTCTCTCTCCCACTCCACTTCTAACTGTTACCAAAGACTAGTCTCTGGATAGAAATGAAATCCGTTTTCACTGGCAATCGTACATCACTTTTGCATTACATCTAAACTGTATTTTTCTGGTGTTAGAGATCATAAAAATATATTGTCGGCGATTAAGTGGAGTAAATGACTGCACTATTTTGAATTTCTTCGGCTATATATCTCACTCTCGCACTAGTTATACATATAATGGAATGGTTGGGGAAATAAAGCTATTTCTAAGAACTAAATCCGTAAGACTTTTCATACTATTATTTCATATAACATATCAGTGAAGTAGAGAATACATATAAAAAACTGCACTAAACTATTAATTATAATTTCCAAAACAGGAACAGAAAAATAATATCGACCTCTCCTTCTACTGTACTGTTCTGTATATACTGTACATGTGTTATAAAATATGAGCCAAAATTTTATTTATTCTAAAAAAATCAATTATACGATAGAATTAATATTCTTTATAACTATAAATCTCAAAAATCACACTTTATTAACAGCACCGGAAGGGGAGAGAGAGAGAGAGAGAGAGAGAGAGAGAGAGAGAGAGAGAGAGAGATTAGTTATAGTGAATAGCGATTGAACAGTACTTTATATGTTAGGCCAAGAGATTTGTGCCAAAAAAATAAAAGAATGGAAGAGAAAGAAAGAAAAGTTATAGCAATAGAAAAATAAAATACACAATAGTTTGGAATCATTATTAAAAAGAGAGCTATTTTTTGTGCCAACACTACTGTAGGACTAATGATAATCAATACAACACATAATTTCTCTTCTGTTCTCTTCTCTCTCTCCTATTCCTCTCCAACTATTCTTAAACAATATTTCTTTTCCCATTCACTCTATTCTCTATTCATTTATCGAAATGACGGCCAAAAACTCATTACATTAAGTGAAGTGAAATATTTTTAAATTATGAGTTAATTCTCTCTTCACTTCCCTCTCCTATCTCTCTATTATTCTCTAATATCAGAGCAAAAAAAAGTTCATTTGACTAAACATTTTTAAGCGCATTCAACAAAGCAATAGAACAAAACACTATATTATATAATGAGTGATAGAAAATGCTTTTAACCCAACAGAAAGTGTAGATAAAAATAGAATTAGACATAAAATTGTTGGATATTATGATTATATATATCTATATATGAGATGTGAAGAGTTAGAGTGAGTTTTGCTGTAATGTATATAAAAGCGAATGGAATTATAAAATCAATAGTGTTTTTGTTTCACCGAAAAGCACAAGAATATTATTCTTATTTTATTATATTATATGGGCTTAACGTAAATATATTTAGGGTTTGGAAAATAATAAATAATGAAAATATAATCCTCTAATTTGAATATTAAAAACTCTTTTGAATATCTTTATTCAAAAGGAGATTTTCAACAAAAACAACATATTTTAATTTTGGGCAGAGATGCAAATAATAGGGTACAGGTCAAAATGTAATTAAACCGCTCAGTGGCAAACAGCTCCTTTTGTAATTTTTCTCTTATTATTCTGTGAAATTCTTAATATTTTAATTTCTATTAATACATATTAGGGATGCCCAAAGTCATCTGGATATAGGGTACTGATAAGAGCTTCAAAATCACCAAGGGAATAGGAGAAGGTATTTTACAACCGTAAACTGGGATCGTAAAATTATTGCAGGATTTAATTATAGTGAAGTTATTTTACAGAATTTCGACTAATTTTGCAAGAATTCAGGCAAATTATGATAAATTCTGTAAGAACCTAACAATATTTGGTTAAATTTTCCAAGAATATGACAAAATTCTGTTGTATTTTTTGCAGAAAAATAACAGAATTTTGTCAGATTCTTGATAAATTTAACCAAATATTGTTAAGTTCTTATAGAATTCATCATGATTTATAATTTTTTACTCTAAACAAAATATTTCTCTTTTTAACATGTTTAAAAAAAATATTAATTTTAGAAATCTTTGTAATTGTTTTGTGTGTAAAATTCTGTGCAAATTCTATGAATTTCTTATTTTTAGTTCTCTTCTATAGCAAAATACCACCCTGAGCACCCATTTAGGAAAAATTCAACAATTTCGTATATGAACGAAGCCTCTGGTTCTCTTATTCAAGGGTATCAATAGTGAACGGAACGGAGGAAAAAGAAATTGATTTAATCTTTTTTGAGGTACAGAAGAATTTTTTTTAACAATATATATCATAAGAATCGATATTTTCTTGTGAAAGAATAACAATTTTTTTTATTGAGTATCGCATATAAAATATTTTTGATTACTCTTTATATAAAAATTTATGTCAAATATTGATTGAATGCTAACAAAAATGAAAAAGTTATTTGCGGTAATCAGAAAAAGAAGAGAAAATAATTTTTATTTAGTTTTTCTTTTGTTTCTCTTATATAACTTATATATAGATATATAATATATTTGTTTTTTATCTAATGGTTTGGTTATTAGTTTATAGACTCTCTTATAGACTATCTCTGTATTTATACTCAACTCAATAATAATGTTAAAAGAATAGTAAGAATATTCTGTAAACTCAACAGTGGATTCACTGCTTCTATATCTAACAGCACTCAGCACTCACAGTGACAGCACAGGCAGTGCTCATCTCAGGAAACAATCACTTGTAGAAACATTGGGATGACATTCACTATAAAACAACATTAATAATCATTATAATCATTAGTGTTGGCGATATAACCGTTTGCACTGTGCAAAAGAAGGAGTGGGAAATAAAATTGTCGTTTAATTTTTTACACCGAAAAACCACTCTCTCTTTCTAACACTTGGCACAACACATAAAGTCATAAAGTTATATGATTTGACTCCAGACTTAAGTGTTATCAATAAGTGTTAAGTGAATCAAAATTAAAATAAAATCTCGATTATTAGGAAATATAAAAACAGTTCTCTTCCTCTCCCACTCTCCTTCTCCTCTCTCCTTCGGTTCTTTCTCTGAGAAACACTCTCTCCATCTCTGCCCCTCTTTCCTCATATAATTCCTTATGCCTTGTGTTTCCCCTCTACTCTCATTACATTGGGATATATTATTTCGCCAATTTGTATGTCTCTGTACTCAATAAGATTAATGAACTCACAAATGAATTCCGTATTATATTCTGTATAAATATTTTATGGATTTCATAGTCGAATGAATTGTATATTTTAGTGAAAATTATTCACTAAAAAACTGTATATAGTTTTATGATTGACTTTTTGATTATATGTCTGAAAAAAATTGAACTGAATTTAATCTTATTTTAATGACACGATTCTAATGAATAGAGAGAATGAATTAGGGAATGAATATTCTTTGGAAGAGGGAGAGGGGTGAGAGAGCAGGAGAGGGGGAGAGAGAATGTCATTAAAGAATAAATTCATAAATTGCTATGAAATCAATCAAACGTTAATAATATAAAACTCTAACAAAGACTAAGAATAAGGAAAGAATGGGAGAGAATATAAGGAAAGAAAAGCGTCATTTTGTAAATAAATCACTGCCAGAGCAACACTCGTTATATAATTGAAAATTGGTTCGGAAGCAATTTATAAATATTATGTGTTTTCTCTATAGACACCAACACATATACTATCTCTAAACTGCCAATACTTTATGTACAGAATATCATTCAATAGTGTGTATACAAACAGATCATATGATAAGCAAAATGAATATAAGTAAAAGAATATTCTTATATAATAACAGTTTTTTTTCTTTTTAACGTCAAAAAAAAGAAAGAATAGAACAGAATATTCTGTCATTACATAACATACCGATCAATGATATGCAAACGAATAGTATTGAAATCAAATCCATTTAACGGCTCAAAGACTTTCTGACAAACAAACAGCTATTTTGTTGTTTTGTTTGGTTATCGGAGAAAATGATTTTTCTTCTGAGATGTTGTGGACAAACATTGTTGGCATATCTCATATATGAGACAACACCGACCGACACATACAATGTCTTTAGTAAGCATTCCTGTCTGTTGTTCGCACACATATAGAGACAAATAGGAGAATATAACACAACTTAGAGTTCAGATTTAGAGCCAAATGTGCACTAAAAACATTGATCATAACGAGTGAGAGGAATAGGAGTATTTCTCTGTTTTCGCCTCTTCTTATTTTCTGGCTAACAGTGTGTTTCTCAGCTCTGTCTGTGTCTCTACCACTTGAGTTGACTCAGTTGTGTTGCGAAACACACACGCATTGAATTGTGTGCACATTAGCAGAGATACTAAAGGAGGGGGTGTAGGAGGCAATACTCCCCTATTTTTTGTTGTTGCTAAAATAATACCCTTTAAATTATTAAAAGCTAGGTCTTTCCTAAATTATGTAAAATAAAATATTCCGTTGTGTTTATAAAAATTATAGTATATCTTAAGAATTTAGGAAATATTCTGTAAAATTCTGTATTCATTTCGCAAAATTAAGACATATTTAATGAAATTCTGGGTTTTTCAGAATTTACTGAACATTTATACCCTGTTTAGATAGGTTTAGCCATAACATATTCAGCCCTCTCCTCTTGTGTGAAATATTCCACACCTCTGTATGCAAAGAATTCAATAGAATTGGTAAAAGACTTGCGCGCATCTCTTTCTTTTTCATTATTCGATTAGACCAGTGCTCTCTAAACAGAGTAACTATAGTGAGTGTGCTATACAACCGATACAATTGTCTGCTTCGATCTGTTTGTGAAATAAAGCCTCACATCTCTCTCAATCTGCCCCAATCTCCTACCCGTGCACTGCCTTTAGCTAAAAAGCCAGTTGTATTCAAACAAGTATTTTTATATGTTGTATACCATTAGTTAGAGTATAAGTGCAAAACCGAAACGCATATGCAGTTCCAGATTTTCAATACTAACAACTGTCGAAACACGTTTCCAGACTTAAGATTATAATTTTCTTTTACTAACGATTCAGTCCATCAAACAATCGATTTGTTTTAATTAAAAGCTTTTCCCTTTGAATTCACTCTTCTATTTCACTGTCTCTCTATCTATCCTTCCATTGGGTCCACTCCTCCCTCTCATCTATTCTCTCTTCTAATATACAATAGATATGTTTGCGCGAACTTAATATATATTTCGGATTAAATATCTTTATTTTGGGCACAGATTTCATTGACTTATATATAACTAATACTTTATATATTAATATTTGTCAAGACTTACAGTCAGTTTATCTTTACATTTCACTAATGCATTAAAATTAAATGCAATGAGAGGTTTAGGATATACAGTCCTGGTATTGAGAAAAGCACACTTGAAATTGAGTTAACTTTTACACCAAAACTCAAAATATAATACAGGTCTTACTATATAAAAAACTATTGATCTAACTATTGGGCTAATCAATGATTAGTAATCAAAATAGTATGAATGATCAAAATAATTTTGAAATTAATTTAGTTCAAGTAGTGTTGGGATAAAATTGAGTCAAAGAATGAAAGAGCAAATGAGTGAAATATGAATTTGCATTTATGATGTCTGGAAAATAATATTTGAACTTTCACATAATAATGATTTTTATTCATTTCTAAATCTATTCAATTGTTAAATCCTTATTCATCTTTAATGCTTTAAACTTTCTTTACTGATATCAGTTAATACTAATAAATTGAAAACAATTTTGATGAATAAAACATTGTAATGGAGTTTCTTTCCAGATTGAATTGAGCTTTTCTTAATACCAGGACTGTAGTATCCAGAACAGTTTCTATATTAAGGATACTGTCAATTGAGTTGATGGTGAGTTGTCTAATACAGGTATTTATGCATAATATTGTCAACAAAATAGTTAATTTATGCTGATGATCAAGGATGAAATAGAGGGAAAGAGTGGCAGTAATATTATCTATAAAATTGTCCATAGTTATTTTGTAAAAATGCATTTGTAAACAGTGATGTGGAAATTTAAAATATTAGCAGGTTAGTATTTTTGCGAGAGCTTGATAAATACACAGAGGTTATTGCGTAATATTTTTGATAAATTTCGCTTGGCTGTTCTGAGGTTATTTCGTAATCACAGAATTTTCAAAGAATTTGACCACTTTCACCTGAATTATGACTATTTCAGCAAGGATTGAACAAATCCATTTTTTCCACCAAAATCCATCTGTGGTCATGTTTTGTATATAAATATATTATTGAAAATCTTATTCAATAAGCGGTAAATTGCTGTTAAAATTATTCCTCTGCGGTGAATAGCCAGCGCGGTTGTGATACCGACAGTAATGGTCAGATCTGTGTCATATACCGTTGGAATTGTTTGCTATAAGAGTTCCAACGATATACATATTTGAATATACAAAGGAGAGTAAAGCTAATCGAGAGGCGAGAATAGGTTAGACTTCACTGCATAATGTATTTCGTATGGACTGTAATGTAAGATAAGCTGAATTACAGACAAAACCCTCGATTAGGTTTACTCTTAACTGTAGGGTTATATATACCTCGTGAGCCAGCATATTAAGTTCTTCATCTGAATCATGGAGCTATTTCGGGCTAAAGCCCACCTTGCGCATTTCTGATTATTATTAATTGCCATACGTTCGCAAACTTATTTTAATCGTCTGGAACATAATTTTAAAAATCCCTTAATTAATCAAAATGTCAAAAAAAATTCACCTAATCTATACTATTTTTAAGAATTTAATCCACAATTAATATCTATAAATAAAACATAGGTTAATCATAAAAATAATGAGAGTAGTAGTGAAATAAATTTCTTATATCTTATTTGAAAATCATCCTTATGTGTCATGTTTTGTTGGGAAACAAGTTAAGAACGAGATTGATCCATTTTCAAACGTTAGAATAATATAAATCTTGTAATTAAGTGAAGATTACTTTTCAGAATATCTTCCCACAATTGAGTACAAATTATACTCCTGAGAGTTTAGCAATAGTTCAATTGTTGTAAAATGTTTTGCCCTTGTAAATCTTCTACTAATCCCAGACAAGATAATACCATGCAATACACGCTGAATTATAGACTTCCAGGGGCTCTATTTATCTAATCTGTCATTGTCTAGCAATAGCTCCAAAACACAATATTAACTCTACCAATAATAAAGGCAATTTTGTTTTAATTCTTACCACAGTTACACTTAATATCGTCCCAACAAAACTCACCGGAATATTATTTTGATAAAATGAATTTATATAAAGCTGAAAAGTTATTGTCAGAATACAATTGGTAATTAGGATTGCCAACACTACAGGAACTGCTTGGATTCTCTAGGAATTTGATGATTTCTCCAGTCTACAGGCCAGAATCTGACCTGTATAGGTTTAACTACAGGATATTGTTTCCAAATTAATTTCATAGGAAATATAATTTTTAATATATTAACTATAACAAGCAAAAAATGAAATTTAAAACATTAATACTGTATCGTATATATGAATTTAATTTTTTTCTTATATTGAATTAAAAAATTATATAAATGGTAATAAGAATTGTATAATTGCAGTAAATTCGTTTAAAATAAATATAAAGTATTTTCATGTCGAAATAAAATCATTCATTATATTAGGAATGGACAATGAAGAGATTGTATAGCCAAAATATCCCCCTGTGACGAAAATACTAACAAATATAAAGCTCCATACCTTAAGCAACTTGGAGAAAACGGCATCTAAGTTGTCGTTTTTGGAGTATAATTTGTGAAATTCTGTCTAGGTTCTTTGAAAATTGGTCATGGTTTGCTTGAATTCTATCAATTTCTATTAAATTCACCCATAATTATTCTAAATTCTGTTAAATTTGGTCATTTAAAATTAAATTATGCAAGAATTTTACGATTGCAAACTACCTCACCCTATACTACTCCCTGCGACTTTGAGGCTCTAATTATTACCCTATTATAGTACCACTGACTTTTCTATCCTTGAGCTTTACTACTTTATTATATAATTTTTTCGAAAACTCAAGGAAATATCAAGGAAATTATTTACACATTTTAAACATTCTCCAGGAATAAAGAATTCAATGTTGGCAAGCCTACCGTTAATATACATAGTATAAAATAGCATTTGATCATAAATTGATCACATCTTGATCTAATGACAAGATAAACTTCAAACTAATTTTGATCCAACTGCAAATAAATTGAATTTAGAGTAATTTTTATTGTTGTAATTCTCGAAATAGATTTAGTTTATTCGCACAATAAGTATCCGGTAATTGGTTTCTAATCATGTTGTTTTCCTGTTCTTGTTTTTTGTGTTGCAAATAAAGAGAATCTAATTCTCAGTAAATATAATATTAGAATGTTGTTCCTCTAAATCATTAGAGAGTAATAGAATCACTAATAGATTTGTTAATTTAGAGAAATCTGCGAAAAATACATTTCCAATAGATTTATTCATGGTTATTTGTCTAGAAATTATTCCACAATTATATCCAATTTACAAACCAAGAAAAATAATTTAATAGCAATAAACAGTGGAAATAAGATCTAACAGATATTCTAGCTCATTTACGCAATTCAATTTTCAATTAAAAAAATATATAGGAACAAATATTGTTATGAACAAGTGTTTCAAAATCAAACATAATAAAAACTAATCAGGTAAAATAAATATTGAATATCATAGTTAATTTTTGGAAAGTTATTCTTGTAAAATTCTTGATTGGGCAGACTTTTCACAATCTCAATTTATATAGTGTATCTATTTACATTAATAATATGTCTTGTTGACAATGATATATGATATAATTCTGGTCAATAAGGGTGTTGACAGCAATTCATGTTATCATTATATTCATGTGATTATCTTATTTCTAAATATATTCATTATATACAGTACAGCATATACTTCGTAAACTTTCAATTTGGCAAAAGTCAATTGCTTAGATCTTGGAAAATAAATAAAAATCTAATTTTCAGAACTTTAATCATATTAGATAAAATTTAACCAATCAAAAATTTGTCCTCTTATTTAGTTTTTATTTATATTTACATAAATAAATGATTAGAGAAATCAAATTGAAAGCACATTTCCTATTTATAGATTTCAATATAAACTCTACTACCTTATTTTATGAATTCAGTAGTTTAATGTTTCTTATTTATTCCTAACAGAATTAGAACTAATTTCCTAATATTTTATTTTGTTGTTTATAATGTAAATGTAATAGATTTAAATATAATTGAATTCAGTGAAAATGTCAGAGATTAAATTTCCAATTATTTGAATCCTATTCAAAGTTTATCAGAACATAACAGGAATCAGAGCAGGTTATAGAATGGTATTTTGATATAAAGTCTTGGACAAATAAAAATGCCCATGGTCTGCAGTGTTTTAATACTATCCATATGTAGTACAAAAGTAATATTCATTTATTGGCATAAACCTAAATAATAAAATTGAACATTTAATATTTTTTGAATCTTCAATCTTCACTTTTCATGTAATAGAAAGTTTAATATTTTTTAATTAACTTTAAGCCTTAAAAATTTGAATTAGAAAATTGGACTATATATGGATAGTATAAAAACACTGCAGACCATGGGCATTTGTATTTGTCCAAGACTTTAGTTAAAAGTTATGATTGTATTTAGTGTTGCCAAAATGAAAAGGATGTCCTCTTGAGATCACCTATAAATTTTCTTAAACTATCCTGTAGAATCGAGTTGAATGTATTTTAACATTAGAATTTTCAAGAACAATTCGTCCCTGAAAAGCTGAGAATAAATTCTTCGAGAATCAAGGTAGATCCTGGAGTATTCGCAACAATAATTGTATTAAAGGTTGTTAAATTTTCAGTTGTCTCTTTGATTCACCGTTTAAAGCGCTAGATCTTTCTTGGATCTCCCATGTGTTTTGAAAATACCTCCTACCCCATATCAATTTTTTTTGATTATCTCTAACTATGAATCTCAGGTAAATCGGGATAAAAAGCATCGGGGTTTATTAGTTAGAAAATGAAGAACATAAGCTATTAATTCGCAAGATTAATGTATTTAAAACTTTTATTAAAAATATCAATTTTGATTAAAAACAATATTACTGAATAATATATGGAATTGAATGTTAAAAAGGCTCTGCGGCCACTTTTGAATTTCCAAGACTATGTATTACATGTAAAATAAAACTTCGCTAAACTAACTTTTATTATATGATTTGTTTGGCCCCAAATTTTCAGACAATTCAATTTATCCAGGCTTTAATGATTAGGGATTCTCGTTTTGCATGCTACTTTAATTTTGTAAGAATAATTAAAATACTAAACTAAAACTTTTTTTAATAGAATCATTCTTAAGATAATTAGATTTTACTTTTAAATATTTAATCAAATTTCCTAAGAATTTGACTTTAAATTCATTAATTTTTTAAAATTATATTTTTATAATAATTATAGAATTCTTCAAAATATATTATATTCCAAGTCTCTCATTATTAAAGTGCCTGTAAATGTGTTCCGGAAACTTTTCCCAAACTAAGAATATAAAAGATTATGATTATGTGAATTCAAAAACACAAATATAATCATTATTTACGAGCAATTATAACATTAATTGGTGTTTAGAGAATAATATCGTTAGTGAAGTCACTGTCGTTAGTCTAAAGAATAATATATTATAAAAAAGAAATATTTCAATGCGGAGAATGAGTTGTTATCGCATCTTATAAAGTATTTAAACATTAGCAAGAGACATTAATGAGGCAGGTAATGATTCTTCTTCTAAGACATTAAGGTATAACAGATTTAAGCATATAAAACCAAATGGTCTAGGTCTCTAAATTGGGTATCTCAAAACCAAATCAGCTTATTATTTATTAGTGGTAACTTTTAATTTAATTTGAAACTTTGATCTAAGGTATGATTGTAATGAATTTTAATTCTAGAAACGAGGGTTTATCGCTAGTGTTTCGCTATATGTCAGTTTATTTAATTAATCAATGACCTTAAGCTTGATTTGAATATAAATAAATTGAATATTAAATTTTTATAAAGTAATTCTATGAATGAGTCACTTTTTATGTAATGTTGATATTAGGCAGTCGGTCACACCAATGTTAAATGAAATAACATAAAACGAAACGCTAACGAAAAACACTCATGAGAAGAGTTTTAGTTATGAGAAGAAATAAAATGATGATAAAATTCTGAATTTATACCTGTACTTTCACAAAATTAAATAAGAATCGACCTATTAGTATGCCAAAAGTTGTAATAAAAAACTTAAAGCTTATAACTAAAATAAAAGTTTAATATAGTTATGGTGTGTTTTCTGTTTTGTCCGAAAACTCTAAAATATAAATTCAAAATTATTGTTATATTAAATTAAACTTAATAATCGCCTTTAATATCAATATAGTGATTAGATATACAAAAAATATTTTGATTTTATAGCCTCGTATACTATACTATGTTTATGAACTTATAATTTACAATAAAACTAAATCTCAACTTTAGTTAAACTCTAATAATAAATAATTACAATGTTTTCTAATAAGTTTTCTATTTTTATAATCATATTTCTAACTTCATTTCAAAGTTAATTTTATTTGAATAAAAGATTTTTTATAACAAGACCTGTCTATATAGTTTGGAGATTTTTCAGATTTGAGAAGTTCCATTAGTATAACTATATTTTCATTTGAAGCTACTTATAACTTATAAGTAATCATGTAGATTCTCACTTGGTGTTTTATTTTCTCATTTTAATATTTATCAATATAAATTATACATAAGAATATCGCAAATATAAATATAAAATAGATTTATTTCAAATTAGATTTTGAATAATTTACACTGCTAAAACATTTTTATATATTTTGAATGTTTTAAACAAAAAATTACCTTATTTTTTACTGTTGTTCTTCATATTTCATCTGGGATTAGTATAATAAAAAAAATATTCTAAATTTTAAATTTGTGGTAGATTAAACTAATGGAGTATAAAAATGTTCGCCATAGGGGTAACCAAGCTCAACAGGGGTTATAGGTTTACTCTTATGAGAGAAAAGAATACTAATTTCTAATATATAGATTCTTTTCCACCCCACCATCTTTAAAAAATGCTATTTAATGATCAGTATTTCATTACAATTTGAGAGATTTTTGATTTTGATAGGAAATAGGATACTACTGAAATCAAATGAAAGTCTCAGGGGTAAGAATGTGTTTTCCTTAAAATAATAATATTTTCTATACGATTTAGGAAAAGACATCCCTACCCCTAGGACTTTCATTTGGTTTCAGTAGTACATGGGCTAAGTTTATTACAAACATACTATTAATATTATAAACACTAAATTTTTGTTTTATATACAATTATTTTTTAAATTAAAATAGTGGAAGGATTTGACCGAAACTACATGTATGGAGAGTTGGCCCCAAACAGTCGAATACTCTGTGGCCAGTAATGAATGTGTTCCGTCATATAAATTCAAGAAATTCTATTACTCAATGGTCACGTTCACCTTATTCTTTGTGCCGGTGCTCGTTATGGCCACTGCCTATTCATTAATCGTATGGCGTCTATGGGTGCATAAAGCACCTGGTGAATTGATTACAAACACACAGAGAGCGCAGAATTGTTCAAAGAAAAAGGTAATTAAATAATTATATACAAAATTATCTAAACTGCTGATTTTTTGAAAATGCCCAGCTAATATAACAACCTTTTAGGGTTTCGCTTAACGTTTTTAATATTAACTTATTATATTTGACTAATCTGTGAACGACAGCCAAATATTAGCTGAAATGAAAACTTAGTCATTTATATAAACTAGTTAAAACGAAATTTTTATTTCAAATCAACTAATATTGAAACTAAGTGTTGGTAACAGATTAGCCAAATAATAAAAGATAAAGCGAACCACTAAAAGATTGATCCACTCGCTGAGTATTTTTTAAAGATCGGGAGTTTTATTTTATTTCTGAAACAATTTTCTATTGATTTAATATAGAAATATCAAGTAATCTAATAACTTTAATCCTTATTATAACCTACTTTGCAAGAATTGCAGTAATATTTATAAATTAGTCAATTCTGCAATCATCAATATTCTATCATATCTTTTCATCTGACTTGAGTTTGTTTGTATGAAATCTGATCGTTCATTAATACATAACTTGTAAATCATAAGCATTGGAGAGACAAAATGTTTCCTAATATAAAGCAAATATTATGTTTCCTATTAATTGAATATCGGAATTCATTGGAATTGTAATACAAGAATTTTTTTATACTAGTTATCCATTGAAACAGGAATATAGTTTGTTATAGTCAGAGACAGGACAATTTCGGAGTAAAAAGTGATAAATTTCGTTCGTAAAATCGGATGAAAAACACTGGAATTTCGGAATTAAAAATAAAAATTTTAATTATTTTAAGAAAGAGATAGTTTAAAGTTAGAATTTTAAATTACAAAGTGGATTGATTTTGTCAATTTTTAAAGTGGGACCTCAACAAACTCATCGAATATCATGGATATTTTTTTCTGAATACAAATAAAAGAAAAAATGAACTTTAGTAAAAACTATAGACTTTTCTTTCACGAGTGACAAAATTAAATTTTCTGAAAAAAATTGAAATAGAAGTTTTTGATTCGGTTAATTCGATAAATGTTTGTCAAATATTCTACATTTTTAAAATTTTTCATTTTTTTATATTGGAAACAATGTTTTTTTTATTCATTTTTACCACAAAATTCTTCATGAACTTATGTTTTTTTGCTATTATTTCGTAATTATCGGAAATACTGAATTATATCACAATTTTCGGAACATAAATGTGGTCTTATTTTAATCATTATCTTCTGATCGGTGAAGATTTCTGTAATTACGACTAGAGGTGCAAATTTTCAAAATTCTACCTACCCTTGACCCTTGATTTAGTGAAAAAAATGAACCCTTCCCTACCCTTGACCCTACCCTTACTTTCTTATTCCCGAAAAACCCGTGAATAAACATTTGAACCATTGTAATACAAAATTGTAATTTTATTTTATTACATATGAATAGTTACGAGTAACAGAGCATTTACTTAAAAAACAAAATAAAACAAAAGTTTAACAATATTATTTATATTATATTTATAAGACTTCTATTCATTTTAAAACAATTTATATCTTAATTAATAATTTGATAAACAATTAATTATTTTGTAAACAATGATTAAGACGTAGACTCTCTGAGATCAATGCATTGCTTGTCTTCAATGAAGTAATGTTTTAGAGTTTTAATACTTTCAAAGTAAATGCTTTTTTACAAATTTTGATTCATATACAATATTGACTTGCTCAATATGAGTTAAAAAATAAATCAATTGTTTTTCATTACTTATATTTGTCTTGTTCAATACAATTATATATTTATGATCTTGCTATGTTTTATTTTATGTTTCTATTAAAAGTAACTTATTCATATTTTTAATATAAATATTATTCCATATGCAATTATTAACATTTTATAGTAATAAATGTGTATATTTCATATTAAGATTATTTTTATTTTAATTTTCTGTACAATTCTTAGTAAAAGTAATCGATCTGCTGTACCAATAATTTTTTGGTATGCATTAGCTAATAAAATACTTGTATCATATGTACATTCATTTATTGCACAAAACTTACAACCAGTAAAGGTCAAATGTTTTGTACACTAAATAAGTGTACGTATGATATGATGTCGTAAAGTGTGTAAATGCATACCAAAAACGTATCAGTAATCTCCAGCCATGCAGAAATCGATAACATGACAAACACCTGTGAATCAGACCAGATATCTATAATAGCTTTAAACGGTGATAAAATTATGAATGTACCATTAATCGTAGCTCGTATATTTTTATTTTTAAATGTTTAAAGCAATTACATTTTTAAAATGTTATAAATTATTCACTTATTTAAATGTTAGAATACAAAGATTCTCATAATTGGATCGTTCAGTAGTAATTCGATATAATAGCTTCTGGTTTCTTTATCCAGATATCGAATAATGTTATCTTTCATCCTAATCCTTCAAACTTGCTATAAGTTCAAACCTACTTAT